>JAVQJV010123833.1:0-13745 GCA_036024995.1 Gadopsis bispinosus | reverse complement strand
GAGACAGTGACACCCGAAGTGTGTTCCTTATGTCCAGTCTACTCCGTAATTTTGTTTTGGTCGCTGTCACTTGACGTGTCAAGAGACACAGACGGATGTATCCAGTCATTTTTCAAAATAAAACATCTTTCAGAGTCTGATAATCAATAAAATATTTTTTTATTTCATTCTCTGCGGCCCGGTACCAAATGACCCACGGACCGGTGGTTGGGGGCCACTGTTATAAGGTATACCGTACACATGCTAGTGACTAGGACAATGTGGAAAAAAAAAACATCCTTGATAACCATATCAATATATAGAAAGATATTGGCATATGACAAGTTGATGTCCATCCATTTGGACACAACATAATGATACTTACAAAATCCCATCACATTACAACTGTAGATGATGTAAAACCATTTTGGCTAGCCATAGTGACAAACAAATTTATCACAGTGCTTGGGCCACAAAATCATAGCTTAAATTTTCTAAAGTGTTCACTGAATGAACTGAGTTTCAGTAGCATGTATTTTACGCACCTTCTTCCTGTTCATTTGGGCAGAAAAACTTGAATATCTGATGATACACGTAGAGAAACAAGATGAAAACCTAAAGTAACAAGCCAAATTCATTGTTAAATTTGAAGAAGTTGCACGGTGGGCATGTAGTCTACAAACGAGGTCTGCACATAACCAGCCACTCCTACATCCACGAAGGCCTAAATCTAGGTCTGTCCATCTAGTCTTCTATAGTAAGATCCTCACTAATTTGCGTTCAGCCATACACAGACACATCATTCACACACCAATTCCCTCAGCACAGGCATTTATCAGCTCACTCATGCGAAACACAAACACATTTATAGACCCATTCTCAGACACACGGCACATTTTCGTCCTATCAATAAACCTACAATATACCCACAATGCCATGACCTTTGCTTATTTAAAACAATTTGCAACCATTAAAATACTTTTTGCTTTATTCCAATGATTATAGATGGTTGAAAAATACGGGGGCATCTCAACATACCTCTCATACACCTAGAAACTAGAGACTCCTCTGTCGTTTCCTCATCAGACATACCCTGAGGCTGCTACACACTGATCAAGTCTTTCTGTTGTCTACTTTAACTGGAGAGACAAAGACATCCATATGTGTCTCTGTCTCTCTGTACCAGGACAGAGCAAGAGAAGGTAAGCAGAGGAAGAAAGGGGGAAAGGGGAAATCAGTATCCAGTGGAAGAAAACGGTAAAAAGATGGGATACAGAGCCTCATATTCAAGTTTAAAAAAATAAAATCGATGCAGCAGAAGCAGAGATGTGTTTTTTTATTCCATGTACTTTCCTTCTTTGTCAAACCTGGCACCTGTATTACCCACAAAACACACAAATTGACAGCCGACAGTTCAGTCAGTGATTCAGGTGTGTTAATGTAGCCTCTGGCAGAGATGAGGAGCGGGCTTTCTAACTCCGATTGTTTTCATTTAAAATTTTTGTAGTCTTTAGTTTCAAAAATATACACCAAGATAAGATACTGTACAAGGTAGGCATGAACTGACATTATTCCTTCCACACAGAAGAAGAGCTCCCATACTTAACGTTAAACTGTATATATTCAGATCATTTATTTGGGAGTCTGCCAGATGGTTATTACATTTTTGACTCCATATCTGTCTTTTACAGATCTAACATCTTTCTTGTGTGAAAAACCCCCCAAACACCATCAGACTCATGCTACATTTTGCCTGCAGGCACTGAATCTTTAGTGATTAAGTAAGTATATGATACAGGGCTGTTTTCCAGCCCAGTGGCCCAAAGGATCAAACATTTAACTGCTAGCCCAATGCCTTTATAGAGTAATGAATCTTGGAATGCATAAGGCAGAGTATGCGTGTTAAAAATACTGATGCTATTGCCTTTTGTCCTACATGCAGTATGCAAATCCTGCGTTGCTGTCTTGTAATACCTCAGCACAAATTACCCTCTTTTCTCCTCAGTGTACTCGTGCACTCGGTAAAGTGACTGCAACTCTCCCAGCAGGATGCTTATGGCGATTGGCAGGACTGCAGTGTAGCTTGGTGTTGATCAGAACTTGGCTCAGGTTTCTTTCAGTGGTCTTACATTCAAACAGAATTCACCATAAGCTCTCCGGTTGCTTTGTTATTTATTGATTAATGGTCTGATAACTTTTTGTCACCTTGTCATCGAGCCAAACATACGCAGTTAGATTAAAATCATGATTAGTCACAATAAATCTGGTTTGGTCAGCTGGTCAGACAAACTGAGTGACCAGAAAAGTAGGAATCCCTGTACTTTGTAATGGGACCTACTACAAATACTTTCTCTATTTTGTTGACACTGTGCCAGAGAGGTTTTGATTGAACTCCATTGTCACTTTTGAGGATGTAGTTTGTGGTGGTGCAAGCCATTTTAATATTTTTGTTAATCCATATATGTAGATGTGGTAGATGAAAATTTTAAAAACACCTTGTAGCATCACAACATGCTGACTTTAGCCAAGGTTCAAAATATTGTCAGAACAAAATGCTAACTTAAAGGCAAATGTGATGGAGATGTTGGAGGCTTTGTTAAAGCCCCATTATGCATTTTAGTCTACATCTTGGTTTTCCAGAAGATGTCCTCTGTGGGTTATTGTGTTTATAGCTGAATGAGTCACTAAGAAAAAACCTAAGAGGACCATATATTATATACCATACAAAATGGGCCTTAAGAGGAATGTCAATACAATGCCACTATCTCAGCTGACATTCCCTCTATGCTGAACACCTTCCTGATATTTGGTTGTTCAAATGGAGCTGTGGTTTCGTCTGTAACACAGCAGAGGAAATATTGTACTGAAAGCTGTATTGCACATTTGTTCTGAAATGAAACTTTGCAATGTAATGAAACTTTGTAATGTACTGTCTTCTTGTAAACCAATAAGAGGAAAAGAGCAAGAGCAGAGTGGGTGCCCCCACGTTGCCAGAAGCTAAGTGCTCTTCCAGTCAGTCAGTCAAACTCACCCAGGCTGACATACATCCGGCCGACCAAGACAAATGAAAGACATGTAGGTAAAAAAGATGAGTAAATGTAAACGAATGAAGGGTGGACAGCTATAGAGGAAGAAAAAAGTGTGAGACATGGTGATAGAGGCACATGAATGGACAGATACAGATAGAGGGGGATGAAGAGAGAGAGAAACAGATAGAGCTCAGGGAAATGCAGCAACTTCTCTGAACCAGAGGAAGAGAGGCTAAGCTGAGGAGGAGAGAGGTAAAAAGGAAAGCAGTATCAAGTGGAATTGTTACAAAGTGGAACATTGTAAAGGACTGTTACTCAAACACCACAAACTAATAAATGCTTAAACCATATTAGTGACCAGCTGTTAAAAGAGTACTGCAGTTATTTAGTTTTGCACTTCTATAACCATGTCAATCTCATGATGGACAAAAAAGAAAAGAAAGCTTCAAAAATTACTGCCGCAGAACCAGATTGTGTCTTTTTTTATTCCACTCATGCTTCTTCCTTTTCAAAACTTGGCACCTACATTACCCACAATGCAACACGCCTGCTGACAGTTCATTTGAAGATTCATGGTGTGTTATGCTAGTATCAACTAACGTCGCCACAATCTACCTCACAAACTGAAGCTTACAAATTTCAAACTTTAATTTTTGACACCTAAACGCACTTTGCAGGGGGACATCTGTTGCAAGCAGATTTTATCATCTGTTACTTGTTAAAGTTACTGCCATACATTGGCCCAAAAATACATTTTAATTTTTGGTTGTTATGTGGTTAATTCAATCTGTCTGCAAGCCAATGTTTAACCTACGTATGCCCAGACAAAAATAGTTTCTCAGAGAAAGACCCATATGAAATCTCAAACTACAGAGATTGGACTCACCTGTGAGTCCTTTTCTAGTAAAACAAACTATGTAAGTGCCATGAGACTTCAAAGCCAGCAGCTAGCTGGACACATGGCCTATAAGGTCATTCATACCTGTATGTCAGTGTCTTTGACCGGCTCCAGGGGCTCGAAAGTGGTGGCAGCACTTAAAGTTTCCAACCTCTGAGAAATGTGGAAAATGTCCAAACCTCTGGAACCGAGGAGGATTGACCTGAGAGCAAGACAGACAGATGGTGAAAATGAATGAATGTAATGGAAGGATAAAACTGAGAGCAGTACTGACAATTAACTGTTTTGCCTCACAACCACCAGAGGGCACAACAGGATTAGCTACTATCGCAGTACCATTCATCAGTTAAAGATTATGTCAAGTTAACTCTAAATAAACTGCAGAGGGTTCTTCATGTCAAGGCATTTAAAAGTAAAATTAAACAAATTCTAAAAAAAATGGTATTTAGAAAAGACTGAACCTGTTAAAGTCAATGAAGCATCATTCCTTAAAACAAGAAGTCTGTAGCCTATAATAGTGTACAGATGTGTCACAGTGGATCAGTGAAAGTGACTTCAATAAGTACTGCTACATTTAACATTTCATCAACAATTTGGCTGTTAATTGTACTAAATAATATATTATCCATGGCTACTTTAAGATTCTAAACATTCAATGTCAAAATCAAAGGGTGTAATCTGCTGACATGTGGGACAGAATTATGGAAAGGTGCCTGTTACAAATATTTGGATTTCCAGGGTTAGAAGAAAGTTATTTAACCAGGAAAGTATCATAATAAAATGGCTCTGAATGTCATCCCCTGATAAAAGAAAAACAAATTTAAACAGACAACTATCTGTCATTACCAGAATAAAAGGGCACATAAAAGCGGCAGGTGAGGGAAAAGTAAGCAAAACGACAGAAGCAGGTTTTGTGTGTACTATACAGGAAAATACCGGAACAACAATACTGGAATATTCTGACTGTGCGACATGATGGCCCTATGTGCATGGGTCATATTCCTTACGCTTTCACATCTGCAGCATCTTGCGAGGTGCGGGTCAGTGTGCGGGATCGAAGCCTCTCTCCCGCCTGCTGGATCTCCTGGAGGTTCCTCTCAACATGTGGCAACTCTGAGACCGCTTCTGTCTCAGCAGCTAGCTGCTCTGCCTGCTGCAGCAGCTCCCCGAAACCCTCTGCATCCATACCTCTAGACCAAAGACAGTTATGTTTAAATGAGTGAAAACTAAAAATACTTATTGAGATACAGCATACAGTACAAGGTGAGGTCTGTAATTATCAGGGATAGACGATAATATTTTTAAGCACTGGCCACCAAGACCCTAAATTTGGTGGCCAAAGTATGTTTTTGGTGTTTTTTATGTAAGGTTATGTGAAAAACAATACAGCAAAGGCAATTTAATGCAACTTAACACGACCTTCCTTAGCTGCGACACTACAAAAGATGAAAATACATTAACATTATAATAATTTATTTAAATTGAAAACTCAAAGTTCTTTGGAAACATATGGTACACATATTCTCTCTCAGTCTCTTAGTTCGTATTTGGGATATTTGTGGAACTGTAACGTTGCTTTGGTGATGGCAATGTACATATATCCAGTATTTGGATAAATATTTATTTGTTGGCCATAAACAGGGCCATGGTTAATGTCAAACACTGATTGTGCTTCTTTCTTGTTTAAGTTCGGTGCTCCAGCAGTTATTAGCAATTTTGAGCAAACTGAGACAGCACAGTGTATTAGATGACAGAAAAATACTTGAAGAAAACCCCTTTTGCAGCTTTCTAACAGATCAAGTACATGTACTTAGATAGATGCAACAGCACAATGACCCCAAACATTAAGAAAAGCAACAAGTGCAATGTTAGTGACCAGTTAAGTCAGTCATCTGGCCTCAGTTTAACAGATTGTGTATTCCACTTGCAGAAGAACAGGCTGAAGCAAAACATTCCCCCAAAAAAGGCATAAGTTAAGATTTAGACCGTGGTTAAGTCAAAGACTGTATATTTATCAATTTTATAAGCAGTTAGCGATTTGACCACATAAGCCTTCACATTAAAAGTCACATCAAGTATAGAGCACATGCCATAAAAACTGCAAAGAAACTATATGTACCTTAGTGTATAAAGTCATACAGGTACCAGAACATCTTTAGACAGCTGACATAAACAGAATGACACCTGCACCGCGCGCATGGAGTGTCGTGGTTGTCAGATTAGCTTAGCGTTAGCACAAAGCTAACACCTCGGCTACTTAGTTTAGAAAATCACCTTACTTGTGACGACAGCGATAAACAGTCTGAAATGTAATTTCAGTTGTCAAGAAGGGAAAATTACACACCAAAGTTACAACTATGACAACATCGCGTTTAAACAATGTTCATTTCCGACCTAGCTTTGATAGTATGCTACACTAGTTAGCTTTACATCCAAATGAATGGCGCTCAACAGTTAGCTACCAGGCTAACAGCTAACATTTTCTTGCATGCTCGCAGCTGCGTCCACTTAAAAATATTAATATTTGATTTAACACTGTTGCACGCAGACAAACTTCATACCTGTTGTGTAGGACAAATTAGCGTATGGTCCTGTCAGTATTCCTCTGGTGAATGTGTTTACAGTTATTACCTATTTTCAATGTTGCTCAGCAGTAGCACAACATGCATGAATGTATATTACGTGACCCGGAAGTCGATGGTTATTGGATGATACCCGGTCAGTACCGGATATCATCTTCACGTTATATGCGGTTGGCACCCACCGTGCACCATTACCGCCACCAACTGGTATGGAATGTGAACCGGGCTCCAACAATGCTCCTATTCATAAAACAAAAACAAACAAATAAAAAATAAATTATATTCTCTTTATCAGGACTGTACTAAGATATTGAAAAACCCTCATATTTTGGACAGCGAATCATAACATTACAGTTTCTTGATGCTCACAAAAAGCACACCTTCCTTTATTAGGTTTTCCTAATAAATATATAGGTCTTTGACAAACAGTGCAACAGCAAACTTACAGAAAAAAACAGCCCGATGTCAAACATAAAAATCATGTCAGTCAACAAATACAGGCACATGACAACTCATGACACAGTCATGGACCTTGGTCAGATGACTTTACACTGCAGCAGCACACCTGCATCAGAACACCTCAGCTCATTTTATACCGAGGCTTGAAACTCTATAGTCTGCCTCGACAGCTTTAAGCCAAACCAAGACAACACATACATATTACGGAAACACATTTATTGCAACATTTGAGTACAAAATATATTTGCAACTGCAATTAAATCAAGGTCACACAGGCGCCATCACAAGAGCAGTAGAGGGCTGATGGTGCAGGCTCCTCACTGACAGCAGCTGGTGTCGCACGTCTTCCCTTTGCACACGCAGCCAGAGGCGCACTTGCTGCAGCCGGCTGGGCAGCAGGGGCAGCAGCCTGCAGTAAGAGGAAACAGTCAAGTAACGGAACCTCCATTAGGACACTAAAGCAGAGCATCTCTTTAGGCACAAATTGGTCAGTTTCCTGGAGCGAGTTGGAATTTACACTGTCTATGTTGCAGCTAATTAAGCTAATTAGAGCCACCTGGGCAGCTGGTTGCATTTCATGTAAAAAATGATAAAAATAAATGGTAAATTAAACAAAAAAAAAATCCATCACTAGTACCATTAGTGTTGATGAAGTTTAAATTTGTGGATTTGGGAAAAGGAAGTGTAAGCCATTAAAATATCTGGCTGGACTAAAGTTAAAATACCAATAAGTTACACTCAACATGTTACTGATGGAAGGAAGTTATTTCACTTACTCTTCTTACAAGTGGTGCAGGAGCAGTTTGTGCAAGAGCAGGATCCTCCGCAGTTGCAGGTTCCACCTGGAAAACATCAAGACTGATCAGCTTCATATTATTCACTAATACTATGACAAAGATACAAACATGAAAAACATTAAAACCAGATATAACCATTAACAGAGAACACTTACTCTTGGAGCAGTCACATGGGTCCATTTCTCAGCTGATGTCTTCGTGTGAAGGTGATGTTTCGTCAGGCTCAGCTGTGTCCGTGTTGTGGCTGTCAGCGAAGGGACGGCTGTTTTATAGCATCCTGGGGACAACAGGGCCGTGTGCAAAAGCCTGTCAGGCTGCGCGCACGTAGTAGATGATTACAAAGAAGTTTGTGCACACGACATCCTGGGTAACCAGCCGTGTTTTTACATGAAGGACAACGCCACTATATAGGCTATGGCAGTATATAGAGCAGAGGTTTTGCAGGTTAATCAAGATTGTTTCATTTTCAGGTAGGCTAAATGGGAAAGTTAAATGTCCCCCGTGTCTCCCTGTAGGACATTACCATTTCATTTCTACATGAAATAATAAATATAAAGTTTTTAATATCAAATACTTATTTTAATCCTCAGTACTGTTAAATTGGAGACAATATATTCACATACAATATTAGAGTTTTACTTATATTGTGGTTTGACTTCAGATCAGTTGAAAATATAGGTCCCTTTTACAAAATAACCGATGTTAAACTTTTAGGACCATCAGAATATACAAATATAGATTCAGCTAGTGGTGTCTGCCTATTGTCGATGTGGTAACATCAATGGTGGCTCTGTTATGTGCCAGAAGGCCATGACAGTGTAACAGTGAGCCAACATCCACAGTACCAGGACCCTGGAACTGCAGCAGCTAAATGGAATCTAAAAACCCCAAAAAATATTCAGGTCAATCATATAAAAGCTGCATATCTTCACATTATAAGATGGAACCAGAAAAGGCCTGGCAATTTTTCTTGATAAATGATTATAAGAATTGCTGTGGATTATTTCTGACAATCACTTCAGCTCCAGCCTGTATTTTTACAAATTCCCTTCAGAATAGTGTCTCATTGATATCCTATCATTGAGTCATATTTAAGACATTTTAATAAGGTGTGCACCAACACACATTTTCAAGACATCTGCACATTATTTGAGACTAGTAACCTTGAACTCACAATTTCAAAACGCCTGAAGGCCTATCAGGACTTGCTGAGACCAACAAACAAACGGTTTTAAAGAAGTACCAAACAAGTTTATTTGGTCTTTTAATTTTTGTATAAAATAACAGTTTAAACACATGTAAAGGTCTATGACTTAACCAGACGATGACCATCTTAATATGCAACGCCCACACAAATTATCAGTCTCGCAGTGATGCGTCCAAATATTGTCCCATCTATGTACTGGACAGGTGATGCTTTAGAACCTCGTGTCCTCGTTGAGGCTCCTCTACTTGAACTGGTTATCAATAAGGGTGCCCTTCATCTTGGCCTTCTTGGCCTCCAGCTCGGCCAGCTCCTGCAGCCTCCTCTTGCTCATGCCCTTCCTCTCCAGCTGCTTCTCAATCACTTTGGCGTTCTGGGCGTACGAGTCCGCCACCTCCCTGGCCTCGATCTCCTCCTCCTCCTCGTCAATGGTGGACACGGTCACAGAGCTGAACTTGCCCATGTCTTTGGTCCGCTTCGTCATCATCACGCGGACTTTCTTCGGAGCCTCCGGCTGCTTCTGGCTGTAAACGCTGGTGTTGCCGAAGCCCTGCCCGAACTTCACCACGGCTCCGTCCACGATGAACGTGGCCGGGTTGTTCTTCTCCTGGTGCTGGTAGAAGAGCAACAGGCCGCACTTGCCGCACTTCTTGCGGTGCTGCCTCTCGATGCCCTCGGCTCTCTTCAGGTACGCGTTCTCGTCCGCCTCCACGTTGCAGAACTTGTGGGCGTGTTTGGCCCCGTCGATGACCCTGGCTCGGTCCCGGGGCCTCATGGGCAGCTTCTCCAGCTGGCAGTCCAACACCAGGACCATCTGGCCGCACAGGCAGTAGTAGACATGAAGAGGCTTCTCTCCGTCGTCGTACTCCTCTCGGTCTCTGGTGTCCGAGCACACGACACTCCTGGACACGACCTTCGGCATGTTGAGCCACTCGGCTGTATTAGAACAGTGTCGTCTAGTTAGACGCTGGCGCCGAAAACACGGCTTACAAGTTCTGCGTACGCGCAGGAACAACGCAACACTTCCGGTGTGCGTCACTTAAACGGGTCCTACCAGAAAACCAGCGCGCCCCTTCCGTTCCGCGGAGGCCCAGGTCAACATAGACCTGGTCTTGTTGCAGTCACTCGTGATTATGGGTTCTTCTTTCCCCCCAAAATAATTAATCAAATTCCATGCTTTCCTCTCGGGACCTCGTATGCAGATAAAAACAAACAAGTTCTCTTATATATATCGTGAAAGTTGTACAAGTTTAGATTGAGAAGGTAACAGTCTTGTGGTTGACCTACTCAACTTCACATTCTGGAGAAACCCGACTTGAACTTGCTACCACATTTGTCTGTGGGCTCAATATAGTTTTAGAAGAGCTTTTAGGTCCCGTCACACCATATTCCTACAATATGTAGATATACCATTTTGTACATGCCTGAGCTTGACCTTCCACCTGGTGAACCAACTTTTTCTATTGGTGACATCAGGACCAAACACTGCAGCCTGAGTTTTGTATACTGCCACTGAGCAGGACCTTGGTTCGATGACTTTACACTGCAGCAGCACACCTGCATCACAACACCTCAGCTCATTTTATACCGAGGCTTGAAACTCTATAGTCTGCGTCGACAGCTTTAAGCCAAACCAAAACAACACATGCATATTAAGGAAACACATTTATTGCAACATTGAAGAGTACAAAATACGTTTGCAACTGCAATTAAATCAAGGTCACACAGGCGCCATCACAAGAGCAGTGGAGGGCTGATGGTGCAGGCTCCTCACTGACAGCAGCTGGTGTCGCACGTCTTCCCTTTGCACACGCAGCCAGAGGCGCACTTGCTGCAGCCGGATGGGCAGCAGGGGCAGCAGCCTGCAGTAAGAGGAAACAGTCAAGTAACAGAACCTCCATTAGGACACTAAAGCAGAGCATCTCTTTAGGCACAAATTGGTCAGTTTCCTGGAGCAAGTTGGAATTTACACTGTCTATGTTGCAGACAATTAAGCTAATTAGAGCCACCTGGGCAGCTGAAATTAAGCAAAAAGAAAAGAAAAAGAAATTAACCATCACTAGTAGTACCATTAGTGTTGATGAAATTTAAATTTGTGGATTTTTGGAAAAGGAATTAAGTGCAAGCCATTCAAATATCTGGCTGGACTAAAGTTAAAACACCAATAAGTTACTCTCAACATGTTACTGATGGAAGGAGGTTATTTCACTTACTCTTCTTACAAGTGGTGCAGGAGCAGTTTGTGCAAGAGCAGGATCCTCCGCAGTTGCAGGTTCCACCTGGAAAACAACATCAAGACTGATCAGTTTCATATTATTCACTAATAAATACTCTGACAAAGACACAAACATGAAAAACATTAAGACCAGATATAACCGTTAACAGAGAACACTCACTCTTGGAGCAGTCACAAGGGTCCATGTCTCCGCTGATGTCTTCGTGTGAAGGTGATGTTTCGTCAGGCTCAGCTGTGTTTGTTGTGGCTGTCAGCGAAGGGACGGCTGTTTTATAGCGTCCTGGGGACAACAGGGCCGTGTGCAAAAGCCTGTCAGACTGCGCGCACGTAGTAGATGATTACAAAGAAGTTTGTGCACACGACATCCTGGGTAACCAGCCAGGAGCGCGAACAGTCGGATCCTCAGTTGAGGACGAGTTGGCCTGTTTGAAAATTATGTAAGACCCCCGGACCCCATAAAACCCCAGAATAATTAACGTGTTTACGTGGAGAAAAACATCATTATACAGGCTATGGCAGTATATGGAGCACAGGTTAAGAAGGTTCCTCAACAGCTCGTTAGGCTCTAGACGTTTCTACATGTCACATTTCTAATACTAATCACAGGCCTGCGCTTTTATAACAATCCAGTAGGCTACTGACTTATAATACCAGCATTTGTTTTTTTTCCAGGTAGGTTATATAGGGACATGAAATGCCACCTGTATTCTCCCTGTAGGGTATTATACTTTCTACACGTCGTCAGTAGTTACGGACCGAAGGGGTTACATGGGAGTGCAGCCTATTTTCAGCTGATTCAGGGATACCCCCCACATCGCATGTAAACAGCCATTGTTCAGTAACGTTTCTGTGCACACGGCACACATGAACGAACAAACAAACTGCTCCTCCGCTGCTCTGCACCCGGCCGCTGTCTCTCCACGCAGCGCTGCGGAGCAAACCACAGCAAACAGTGCTGCCTTTACGTGCCGTGCGCGCGGTAGGAAGATGTCTTATCCACGAGCTGAGCGCACGTGACACGTTGAGCGCGTGGTTTTTTCTTTTTCTTTTTTCTTTTTGTCGCCTCGTGCTCCACGCGTCAAAACGAAATGGTTGTTTAATTACACCAATGTGTGACAGCGTTCGCACAGTTTCATGGTAGAACTGAACAGGCGAGTCTGCGACGACGTTAGTTAGTGGACTATTATTATTATTATCATTATCATCACCCCCGCTGAATCCCAGGGGGGGGGATACTTAACAAGCTCACTCCAGCAAAGAACACAACTGTCCTTTTATGTGAATATGTTCGTTTGTTTCGTTTAACCAGCACGCGTTTCCACAGACAGGGTGTCTATTTGCAGTCGCCGTTCTCGGATGTAGGAGCTTGTGGTCGGAGCCTGAAGGCAGCATTGATCCTTTCTTTGCACGCGCCGCCGCCCGGCTGTATTTCCCCACACCGTCACTGTTACATGTCAGCAGGCCTGCGCGATGAGCCGAGTCATTATGGGATGTGACGTGGATAATGTACACCAGCGAGTGCAACGAAAGATCTAGAGCGGAGTGCAACTTTTGCAGAAGCAACTAGAATATCAATGAACTGGAAAGAATCACGAGACATAAAATGACATCCCACATGGTTTAACATGACACGTTATGTAATGTTAGTGTCACACGAGCCAAAGCCTCGGGCAGTGGGGTTCAAACCCCCCAGAGCTTTATCTTACATTTAAAATAAGATCCCAAATTTTCCAAAGGCAGAGAAAAGTGTATAAACGACACACATGTACATTTGTCTACTCAATGTAATACAACCATAAAAACATTTACATCTGGATTCGAACATTCCACTCAATTTGGGCGCAGTTTTCAGTGCCCTCAATCGAAATGAAAACCCAATGAAAAACAACAAATATTGAAACATAAGCGTCAATGAGGTTCAACCAATGTCAGGAACATGAAGTGACAATGGAAGTGACAGTTACAATTATTGTCTACAATAGCCTGGACCTTCCTGCGTTTAGCCTGAACTCAGTTGCTGCCATGGACAGACACAATTACAGATGGTGTGATTATTCACAGAGACTCATCTGTAGTGATTATGATGAATTGTTTAAACAGTATGTTGGGGAGTGCAGGTATTAGTGAAGTGTTGTAAGTATAATAAATGCAAAAACAATAATTAAGCTCAGTGAGCTTGTCTGTTAAGACTGGCTTAGGGACATAAACACAAAGGTATTCCTTTGTCATTCATCCCATGTTTATGGACTGTTGGTTAAGACATTTAAATAACATTGTTATTCTGGGACAATGGGGGTGACAAACATGACAAACTGGGAAAGTTGTATAACTTTGTCATGAAAGACATGAGAGCACTGCACACTGCTCAGAGAGGCGCTGTTTGTGTCAGAGACCCCTAGAGGGAGACATCTACACATTTATATATATATATATAGAAAGAAAGAGAGAGAGAGAGAGAGAGAGAGAGAGAGAGAGAGAGAGAGAGAGAGGGGCGGAAGATGGTATAAATTCAGACAGTGTGATGTGTGCACTCTCCAGGAGATTATACACGCGGGGGACAA
>JAVQJV010123832.1:0-19151 GCA_036024995.1 Gadopsis bispinosus | reverse complement strand
TTCAGTACAGTTGTTACTGGTACATAAATACTGTGGAGGAAATATTAATATATTAGATATTGTATATGTGTTACTGCACTGAGAACAAGAGTGTGATTTTATCCTTATAGGGGCTCTACAAAAAGTATGACTTATGTTGAAATTATGACTTTCCATTCAAAACTAACTAACACTATCACTTTTAAGACAAAATAATAATTTTGTAGTAAACATTATGAGATATTAAAAGTCACAGTGGAAACTGAATCACTGAGTCCAAAATTTTGACTGAAAATGTAGTTACAAATTACAATTCAATTCAGCGCACTAAAAGCAAATTAGTCAAAATGTTGACTGTGCCATAATTTGGGCCTAAAAATCCAAACTGTTGACAGTTGTGTCAGTATCTCATAAGTTTGATTTCCCCTCAGTACTTTTATTTTTGTCATTCCTAACTTTTCATTCATTTTTGAACATTTTGGTTTTCCATAAAAACACATGGATCAACGTCAGTTGACCAGGTAACAGAAACACAACAGTCTACGTTCAAGTTCATTACCATCCAACTCCTGTTAAGATTCATTCATTTCAGATAGAAACCCTAAATTAACTACTAACTAATTTGCCAAATTTAACTCGGACTGATTTCATCCGGTCAGACAATGGAGCACCAGAGCTGCCTGATTTTCTCTCCAAATAAGAAAACAGAGTCAGACAGACTTAAACAGTCAAACAGACTCTGAGGAGGAAAGAAAGCACTTGTTGGCTGTTAAGGTGGAAAGTAGTAGAAACGAGGAGTCTGGTTCCAGTAAAGGCAGAGTGGTGAGAGCAGGAGAGTATAGAAATCCAAAGATCCACAGAAAAGGAAACTGATCTGGAGTCGTCTGCTACCTGTGAAGACAGGAAGTGGTCAACCCATTTTCATAAAGACTGATGCTAACGAAACTGAAACAGTTAATTCATATACTAAACATATACTGAGATCGGAAAGCATGACCCCAAACCTGTTATTGTACGTTTTAATACATTTATAATAAAACAAGGAAGCATTTATATAAAGTTATAATTTTTCAGATTTTCCTGAAATCAAATCATTTTAATTCCATTTATGGTCTTCCTGGACCAAAGGCCATTTCTATAAAGTTTACCAAATAAGTCAGGCTTATTTCAGTTAGTCCGACTCATTTTCAGTTAATTCGGTTCCATAAAGCAAATTCAACATAGTTCAAGCTCAGTTTCTATAGTAACTTATTCTCGGAAACTATCCAGAGGCCTAAACTATAAAGCCACTTCAACAGAAACATAAAGAAGTGAAACATCATCCAGGCTGAAAGAAACACAGCTGCAGCTGCTGAACACAGGAAAGACAGAAGAAAAGAGCTGATTGGTCAGGAGGCGGGGCTTTTATATGCATCGGTCTGTTATCTTTAACATAACCTTCTCCATAGCAGGTTAGGCGTGCAGCATCAGTTACCATGGCGATGTACCCTTGTAAGAAGTGAACCACTGTCGTAACCCTTAAAACCCAGAGTTAAACCTGAAGTGACCCTGCTGACCCCAAATCCTGCTCTGTAGTAGCCTCAGGTCCGAGGGAGGCTAACTGTCAGGCTAAGCCTAAATTGCTGGTATATTATTTGATTTGAACAGCTATCAGTCAAAAAATGAAAGTTTATAGAAAATTAGCTTAATAAATAATTAATTATACAATGATAATGATAAGATATAGACCTATATGTGTGTAATTATACGGCAGGTTATGTGATATATAACATTTAGGCTTATACTACATAAAATAAATAAGTCTCAACGTAAATGGCCACAACAGAATGATAAAAGCTACATGCATAGTTGAAATCAAAAATTGATATTGACCAGAAATGTAGTATCTCAATCCATATCCTCTATTCTGCTCTTTGTCCATCATGGCATGTCCTTTCATTGATGAGGGCGCTGTCACAGCACGCGTATCAAAGAGAACCTAATTTCAGGGACAGACCAGACCCTTTGGGTTACCCACAAGGTGGTATGGTCTCTCTTCACCACTGTCGATCGATTTGATCCATGTTCGATCTCTCGGGCTGCTTTTTTTTTTTTTCCTCTCTACCCAACCTGTCGAGGCAGAGGATCACCAAGAGCCTGGTTCTGGTTCTGGTTCTGGTTCTGGTTCTGCCACTGTCTCCTGGTGCTTGTTGGGTCCCTGTAATTAAAGACTCGGTCGGCTCCATATGATCCAGTGCTGTGAGCTAACCGTTATGATATGGCTCTATATAAATAAAACTGAAAACAAACAGGAAGTGTTCCTCACCCGTCTCTGCCACCCTCCCTGTGAGCGTCCCTCCTCTGCCTCTCTCTTCTCCTCCCTCCATCTTTCCCCTTCCTTCTCCTCTCCTTCTCCCCCAGCTCCCTCCTCTTCTCCTTGCAGTGGCTGCTGCTCGGCATCCAGGTGGGGTCCTTGTCATCGCTGTCCAGGTGGCGGCTCTTGTACTTCCTCTTCCCGCCGGGTTTCTCTCCGTGGTGAGTGTTGATGCGTTGGCTGGGGGAGAGCGAGGGCGTCGGCGGCGTCTGTGAAGACGGCTGTGGGGAGGAGCAGAGGGGTGAAGAGGAGGAGTGGGAGGGTGAGGACACGGAGGAGGTGAGAGGGGAAACCTGGGAGCAGTGGTACTCCCAGCTGGAGTCTGCTGGGCTGGGTGGCAGCGGTGAGCCGGACTCGACGCTGGAGTGAAATGGCGAGGGGGAGTGGGAGCGGTGACGCATCATGGCGGGATAAATGGAGCGGTTTGGGTTATACAGAGTGCCGCTCTTCCTCAGTCGGTCACTGCTCGTTTCCCGCCCTCTTTTCTTCCTCTTCCTCCTCTTCTCCCTCACCGCCTCGCTGCCAGACTGCTTCCTGTCTCTCCACCGGTCTCTCTCCTGCCGCTCGCTCTCTCCAGGCATCGCCGGGCTAAGCGTGCACACAGAGTTCCTGCTTCTTCCCGAGCTGCCCGACCAGGAGCGTGCACGTGAGCCACGCCCGCTCGCCTCGCAGTCTCTCTCCTTCAAACTGTCGTCCTGCTCATCTCTGTAGGCACCTGATGTGGAAGGAGGGATTGTGGGTAGGTAGGAGAGGGGAGGAGTGGAGGAGGGGAGGGAAGGAAGCTTCACAACTGTGTTCTTCTCCTCCTCCTCCTCCTCCTCCTTCTTCTTCTCCACCTCCTCCTCTGTGTCGGAGGAGAGCTGCACTAGTTCAGGAGTCCGCTCCGCTATTGGCTTCTTGTATCCGACAATCAGACACTCCTCCTCCCCCTCCCGCTTCTCTCCTGCCTCCTCATTGGCTGCCTCCTGGGTGTGGCTGAACGACAGCGAGGCTAGTGAACACGAAGGCTCGGCGGTGGAGTAGGAGGGGCCTGGAGTCTCATCGTCCCAGGCCGACAGGCTGAGGCAGCTTCCTGTCTGGATGACGTCGTCATAAGCGCCCCCTGCCCTCCCCAGCAGTCCGTCCTCTGGTCTTCCTCCCACCTGCCCCTCCTCTTCCTCGCCCTCTGAAATGGCGATGACAGAGCTGCTGTCGCTGGAGCTGCTCATCCCGTCCAGCTCCAGGGCGGTGGCCGGTGGCTCGTACACCGCCTGTAGGTCGTAGTTTTCCAGGCTGAGTGGCGAGCGGGCGAAGCTGACCAGTTCATGCAGGAAGTGGTCAGTGCGGGCCAACAGGAACGGTCGAAGCTCTTCTTCTATGGTGGGCGTGTCCTCCAGGCCATGGCGAGCGAGCCGTGCCATGATGATGCCCTGGACAATGTCGACTAGTGAGCCGTGTGCACCATACAGCACCGTCAGCTCGCGCCGCAGCCAGGGGCGGAGTCTGTTCAGGTGGATGGGGTGCCGGCGGAAGCTCTCTGCTGTGACATCACGCTGCTGGCCCTGGTTACCGACCCCGGCGACGCTGCGGACCCGTATGCTGCTACGGTAGAGGGCGCGGCGGAAGGCCACCGTCTCTCTCTCCCTCAGCCGCCGCACAGCTCCACCTTCTCGCTGCAGCCGCTGCCTGGCAACCAAACGAGTCATCAGCTGCCGTGACGCCCGGTCATTGGGGGCCACAGGTACCCCCGCCCCCCCGAGTCCACTCAGCCCCTCAAATATCACCCCACGCTCCGCCAGATCAGCCCCTCCCCTCACTCTCTGCTCCTCCAGCTCTTCTGCCTCCTCGCTGCCCTCTGCAACAACAGGAGTGATGGCAGGATTGTGAGGAGGAAGAGGAGGAGAGTCGAGGTACCACTCCCACACCCTCCTGCCTCCTCCGCCCCTCTCCCTCCTTCGCCTCCTTGTGGTCGTCTCTCCACCGTCTGCTGCTCTGTGCCTCCTCAGCATCAGCCTCATCTGGTGGTCGCTCCTCGCTGCCGAAGCCATCGCCGCCACCATAGCAACAGTGGCGGCTACGCTGCTGTTGGCGGGTGCCGGCCGCAGCGTGTACTCCTTGAAGTCGTCCTCGGCGCGCACCGAGTGCAGGATGGAGGTGAAGGGCTGCTTACAGAGCGGACACTCGGCCTTGTTGTGGGACCACTCCTGGATGCAGGGGAAGCAGAAGCGGTGCAGGCAGCGGTCCAAATACGCCAGGTTGTTGAAGCGGTCCAGGCAGATTGGGCACTTGGAGTCAGGTGACGCCTCCTCTGCCGCCATCACTGCCCGGGCTGAGGCGGAGGAGGAGGGAGGAGACGAGGAGGAGGAGGTGGCCGTTGCTGTGGTCGAAGTACTGGTGGTGTTCTTCCTCCTGCAGCCGCGGACGCCGCCGGCCTCTCGCCTCCTCTCCTCTTCTTCCTCTGGCTGCTGTCCTCCGGCTGCAGCACTTCCTGCCACGTTGTTATTACGCTGACGTACACGCAGTTTCATCCTCGTGGGCGCCATCACCTGGCCATGCACAGACAACAGGGCAGACAATGACACGGATTTAGGGATTTCAGCAGGCAGCTTTCCTCTTCTTCTGCAGCACATTGTAACTTAAACATATTAACACACATCAAACCCCCAGAGGGCCACATTACAGTCAGGAGAAGCTTTAATGTGGCAGCAGTCGGAGCCTGCCTGCCTTTAAAAGGGCCAACAGGTTATTAATCTACAGACTATCAGCGGTGCAGCACAACAAGCTAACGGAGCTAAACTAACTCAAACTCTGCTCTTTAGTTTCCTACTTTGTGTTGTGGAAGACCCAACCCCCCAAACCCAAACCCCATCAGGCAGGAGAGCCCGACACTAGCATGCTAACAGTTAGCATTCAGACACGTTCATCAGTGTTTTATCCAACATCTTTAAATAACAGCTGTGTTGCTGCGGTGCATCCTGCAGCTGGATGACAGCGTGTTAGCATGCTAGCACGGTTAGCTTTCCGTACCTGGGCAGAAGCGGACTCGCCGGGCTGCTTCTCATCCGGGTCTTTTCTCCTCCTCCGGGACGAACTGCGCCCCGCGAGCGGCATCCGGCTCAGAGAGGGTCCGGGTCCCGGTCCGCCGCTTAGACCGAGTCTCCCGGTACAAACGGAGACATTTGTGTCGCCAGACCCGCAGAAACACAGCTGGAAGGAGAAATATGGCGCGGTGGATGATGGGAAATGGAACATCCGCTTTATTGTTGAGCCAAAGATCGTCAATAAAGCAAATGACATAAATCATAATATTTAGCGTTTCATTATTTCTTTGGCAGGTTTTTAATTATTCCAAATAACTAATTCATAATTATGGCTTAGTTTTATTACATAGTAATAAATGTATCTGTTGTTACAGATGGTTACTTTTCGTGGTGGATATGGGCTTCTGTTTAAACTCAACAAGATCAAAAACATTTCCATAGATGCAAATATTGTAAAAAAAACTACAAAATCCTGCTTTTACATTAATACATTAGGAATAATCATCTAATGAGATCAGAAAGGGGACCAGACCTTTCTGTGTGGAGTTTCCACGCTTACTATGGGTCTCCTCCATAACTGTCCTGTCCTGTAACTGTCCTGTAACTGTCCTGTAACTGTCCTGTAACTGTTCTGTAACTGTTCTGTCCTGTCCTGTAACTGTCCTGTAACTGTTCTGTCCTGTAACTGTTCTGTCCTGTAACTGTCGTGTAACTGTTCTGTCCTGTAACTGTCCTGTAACTGTTCTATAACTGTCCTGTCCTGTAACTGTTCTGTCCTGTAACTGTCCTGTAACTGTTCTGTAACTGTCCTGTCCTGTAACTGTTCTGTCCTGTCCTGTCCTGTAACTGTCCTGTAACTGTATCAAGGCTGACCTCTGCTCCAGACTGTCCTCAGGAGGAAGGACAGCAGGGTTAAAGACAGAAGAAGAATTCCTCCGTGGGATGCAGGTGCATGTGTGTGTGTGTGACCTTCACGTATGTCAATAAAAATACCTCAGGGTCTGTGTTTGTTTAAAAAAATATATTAAAACAATATAATATTATAAGAGTCACAGGGGATATTAATATGGAGTCATAGGAGTGCCATAAAAAAGAAGAAATATTGAAAAGGATAAGACAGAACGTGTGGAAGTATAAAGAGAAATAATTGTTTTTCCTTTTGCTTTTATTGCTTTGGCTTTTCCTTAAAGGGTCAAGCTGTCAATCAGCTGTGTTTGGGCGTGCCAAAAACACATTTTCAGAGTACTTTAAAGTGAGGTATTAGTACTTTTACTTAAGTAAAGGATCTGAATACCTCCGCCACCACTGCCTTATATCTCAATATGTCCATGATGACAGCCCCGCTGTGTTTTTGTTTCCTGAAATGAGTTAGAGTGAGATATCACAACGTTGTTTTATCTTTACAGTCGTACCGGCCGTGCTGCCCCCTGCTGGTGTGGATAGAAAGTGTCCTACTTATTACAGACAACAGTCGCTTTTAAAGAGTCTGTTGAACTTTTAATTGTTCATTTTAGTGCAGCTAAACAGAAGAAACACATATGCAATACTCCTGGAGTATTTAATATAAACACAGTAATTAACTGGGTGTTTAATGTGTAGTTGAGTCTGTGGTACCAACACTCCGGACCACAAGATGGCGGTATTGCGCATGAAACGCTGGCTGCCAACCGGTGATGGAACCGAGAAGCGGAGGAGGCGCCGGAAGCGGGTGTAACAAACAAAAGAAATCCGTAACTTCGGTGTTTCGGTGCGTTACACCTCAGCAGCAGATGGTGACCTTCAGCAGGAGATGGTGACCTTCGGCAGGAGATGGTGACCTTCAGCAGGAGATGGTGACCTTCAGCAGACGCGGCCTGGACGCGCTGTACTCTGCGGTAAGTCGCGTCACCTGCTTTCAGCCAAACGTTGTTCTCAGCTAGCGGCTAACGGCTAACTAGCAGCCAGGTGTTACAATGAAAATGGAGGCGGTGGCACGAAGCTCGAGTAACAAAAGAAGCTGTTGTACATGATGGGATGGTGACTTGGTGCTCATGTTGGAGTTTAGGACATTTACGCGATGAGTGATGACGCTGAAGTGAAGTTCAGGGGAACTTCCTGTCTGTTGCACCTCTGTGTTTTAATCCTGGTCTGGAACTTTATTGTCTTTGTGAAGATTCTAGACCACATTGGACCAGGTCTAGAATCAGAACCACGTTACACAGACGTGTCAAATCTGCTCCAGACTTTCTCAGAGAGGCTAAAGACTCTTTAAAACTATTTCAACCCTTTTTAGTGAAAATGTAATAAAGGGACATTTCACTGCTTCTTTCCACACACAGACCAGGACCAGATCCAGATCCACTACACTTCTCCAAACAAAGACCACGTTGCAGCAGTGCTGTTAATCAGTTACATTGCTGTTTTTCAGAAGCACAAATTCAATAAAAGCTTCATTAATCTGAAACTGTCCTCTCTGGGGACACCTGGTCCAGATTTGACTGGTCTAAGCATTGTGGTCTTGTATCTGGTCCTGGTGGTCCAAGGTGGTCTAGATTTGAAAAAAGCAGCAACAAATACCCGTTTGGTATTTTCACAAAGTTGAACGGGGGATGCAGCCAGCGTTCTGAGAGGTGGATTTGTTGTGTTAATTAATAGTTAATAAGTTAAGTCCTGTTTGTGTCTCAGCTCCTGCTGGCTGTCGTGGTCTTGTCCTGGTCCTACGTGATCTACGCCAGCAGGATCTCGGCTCGATGGTCTCTGGAGAAGAGGACCGGCCTCCTCCAGCCAGGCTGAGTGCGTTTTCTACACGTGAGACTTGATTTGTCAGCGTGGACATAAAGCCAGAACACTGATGTTAAAATATTCACTACGAGAAGCTGGGAACAGGTTTAGCTGTTTCCTTTAAAAATCACTACGGATTAATTGATTTATTACTTATTAATATAGTTGTAGATTTATTTTTGACTAATCCTTTCAGCAGTTACTGACACTAAGTCTTTTTGACACGATGTAAACGTGGTGTCTTCTCTCTCTCGGGCTGTTTGTCTCAGGCTGATGGACCCTTTAAACCCTCCTGGGCTTCTGAGAGACGAGACCTGCAGAGACCTGAACCGCGTCAGGACTGGACCCAACCTGTAGAGATGGGCCTCGTGAAACCGTCTTTCTGTTTGTGCAGAAACGAAGATTTGATGTTTCAGTGACGTGTGCTGGTTTGTAAAAGTTACAGAAACTCTTAAAGACCACAAAGCACCTCAACACGTCTCAGGTTTCATAGCTTCAGTCGTGTGTATATATATATATATGTATATGTGTGTATATATATATATACATATATATGTATATATGTGTGTGTAGATAAGCAGCTGCCTGTTATTGAAGTGGGAGCAACGTTTGTCAGTATTTAAAAACTGAAAATGATGAAGGTAACAAAGTTGACCTGGTGATGAGCCGGACTGTTTCTTGTCCTTTTCACCTTCAGACAGAGTCAGGCTAACAGTTTCCCCCTGTTTCCAGTCTTTATGCTAAGCTAGGCTAACCAGCTGCTGGCCGTAGCTGCGTTTTAACTGTGCAGACATGAATCCGTGTGATTATGTTGGTCTGTGCCTTTAATCACAGAGCTGCTCAGATGCTCGTGTTGCTGGAGAACCAGTTCTGATGTAGTTTATTTAGTTTTATATTTATTCTGACGTGTTTGTCTGGATTCGTTTCTGATATTAAAGAGTTTTCTGTCCAGCTGAAGTGTCTCAAAGCCTCTTTACTCTGCTGTGATTGGCTGAAGACTGTTGACAGGGATCACAGATTTATTTAGACTAAACCACCGCTGCCGTGTCCTCTGATGTATTCGGTAAATAAAGGCTCTCACACAGTGGTGAACAGTGAGGCTCTTTGATGTGAGCGAGCCTCACAGGCAGAACGAGAGGGAGGTGACTACTCATTCAATTAACAAGAACACTTCAAACACACACGGTCTCTCATCTGTAATTAAACGCAGTGTTTTGTTTTCAGGCTGGCGATCCAGATAAAACCAGTCGGATGTTTAATCAGAATCTGTTTCCTGCTGCTGAACCACAAACTGCACATGGATGATGTTTGAGTTTGCTGACGACGCTCTGATGAAATGTAACGCAGACGTCTGACAGTTAACTGAATATTAGTGTCGACGCCGAAACCAGAACAAGAGACCATGTAAAGTGTAGAAGCTGCATTTTTACTTTTAGAAAACAGTCCATGTTTAATCCATAATCAAAACAGTTGGAGGTTAATTGTCTGCAGGTGAATTTCAGCTCAGTTCTAACTTCTTACTTTGTTAAAATAAGTAGCTTCCTGTTCAAAGTAAATTCTAAAATGTAAAAACAGATCAGAAGTGATGAAAGAGAAATGATGCTGTTCAGCGTGTTTGAACAGGAGACGCTGCCTTTTGCAGCTGTTGCTCGTATTCAAACACTCGTGATGCAGATGAGTTCGTACAACCGGCTGCAGGTCTCGGAGACAAACCGTCTAATTTAGATTCTGATTGTAGAAACCAGCTGTGGAAGCCTGGCGGAGCCTCGAGTCTCCTATGAAACCTGATATTTGGGATTTAAGCACTTCTGAATACTTAATGTTGAAGTTTAAATACCACGACGTGCTGTGACTCATTACAGGAAGTAGACCTGCACACAGTCTAAGTCTTGGGAACAGAACTGATTATCTCCATCCTAAATTCAAGTTGTCTCCTCGTGTCCACCTGTCGTTATCGGCCATCTTGGCTGCTGACAGGTAAACACGTCGTCTCCGTCTCTTCAAGTCGTCCAACTGCTCAACAGTGTGACATGAAGATTCGTTGGACACGAGTCGTCTTCACTCCCTGACAGAGTCAAACTACCGACATCATCACTTTAATGTGTTCAGTCCTTTCATGTTAATACAGTCGGCTGAGATTCATCTTTACATTTCAACGATCAATATTAGATTACGGACCCAGTGCTAATCGTTAGCGGTCAAAGCCTTTAGCCTAGAAGCTATGCTGAGCTGCTAACGGTCTGATTTCTTGCTCCATGAGACCTGCGACGTGTAGAGTTTCTATAATAACTACTGTAGACGAGGGGGGAGATATTATACAGTAAGAGTTGTATTTGTGCTAAAGTCACATCAGAACACAAGAAGCATCTCACTCAAATACGATCAACTATACTTCACATAAAAAGCCTGTATGATGATGATGATGACACGTCGTGATCATGTGTTTAAGCTGCAGGGATGTTAAGTAGAAATGGAACTGATCCACATGTAACATAGATTCACACACAGGTGACGCCTGAAGTCACAGCACAGGTTTTGGGGATCAGGCCGGATCCAGGAGGACATCATCGTTCAGGCCCCCCGGCATGGAGGAGTACGGCTCCAGCTCTTTCTCCGCCTCCGTCTCCATGGTGATGTGTTTGGTCGTCTTGTTGTCGGGGCAGACGTCCTTGGAGACCAGAGCCGCCTTCTTCCCCTCCAACCAGTAGGTCACCATGTCCCCTTTCCCCTGTTAGAGACAGACATCCAGAGGGTTACTGGGTCACAGCATCCAGTGCTCTCGGTGGGGGTCGGGGGGTCTCACCTTGACCTGCAGCATCCCTCTGCACTCCAGCACGTAGCCTCCGATCTCCTCCAGCAGGTAAAAGGTGCTGGAGCTGCACTGGATCTTCAGGGCTGCAAAGACAGCGACTGTTAGCTGCGTTATGACTCAGTTAATAGTGAGTTTACTGCTCAGATAACCTCTGTGGTTTTTGTGCTCGTGAGTTGGTGTGTTGGCAGAGTTACCCAGGCTGTTGGACTCCATCCTGGACGCTGTGTTGACTGTGTCTCCAAACAGACAGTAACGAGGCATCTTCGTCCCCACAACCCCTGCTACCACCGGACCTACAGGGACACAGGCATTAGGACAGCGGCAGCTGCTGCAGCTTAACTAACAGAGTTTTAGAAAGCGTACCGGAGTGAATCCCCGCCCGAATCTGCAGCTGTGTGTTGGGTTTGTGGGGGATCCTGAAGGTGCGACACACGCCCACCAGGTCCAGAGCCATGCTGGCGATCTCGGAGGCGTGGAGGATCCCGTTCTCCTGGGGGACACCGGACACCACCATGTCTACACCCCCACAGGTCGACACAGTGAGGACATTAAATCACACCTTCACGGAGGAGCTGTTTTAGAGAGCTTGTTATGGTGGAGGCTGTAGGTGGAGCTGTTCTAATATTTTGTCCACCACATTTATACCCTAAATACTGTGTTTGTGTGTGTGTGTGTGACCCACAGGCGTCTCCGATGGTTTCCACCTTGTAGACGTCGTAGTTGTCGATGATGTCATCAAACGTGGTGTAGAGCTTGTTGAGGAGGTCCACGACCTGGTAAGGGGTGCTGCTGCTGGACAGCTGTGTGAAGCCCACGATATCACTGCACACACACACACACACTTTAGACTCCACATGTAGGTTTAGACACACTCAGTCAGTCACTTCCTGTCTCTACTACCTGAAGAAGACGGTGGCGCTGACGTAGCTCTGAGCCTGCAGCGGCTTCCCCTGCCGCAGGTCATCAGCTACCTGCTTAGGAAGCATACCTGCGACACAAACATGCAGATATGTTTTATTTTATTTAACCACAAAGTCTCTTCAGATTCAGACAAATGGCCAAATGGCAGCGTGGAGTCGTTGCCACACATGTCAAGGTGAAGCAAAGCTATAACCACATTTCCAGAAAATCATAACTTTTTCTGTGCAGATTGATGGAAACACGTCATTATACAGGATGTGATAATCCAGAACAAATATAAATGTGGACTGAGAAACTGGGGGAATGTTTTTTAGAACATGAGTAATGATTTCTGTCTTGACAGAATGGCATGATGGAGATGTGTCTGTGGAGGAGGTTGGAGGTTTAAACAGGGCAGCTGTGTCGATTATAGATTCTGTCATCTGCATATCAATAAATCTGGTGCCTCTAAGAGTAGAACAACATTATTAACACAAAGAGCAGCTTTAATCGTGTGTTACTGTATAGCAGCCTGTCAGTCCGCTGCTTCTCGTGCATCAGATCTTGAGTCCGCTCGGCCACCAACACCTCCAGATGTTTGCTGTACTTCTCCATCTGAAGCACAGACAGTTAAATCACCTTCCTGACGGAGGACTGCAGGAAGTGACATAATCCTAATTGGTAGTGGTTCAGTATCAACGAGTCCTCTGTGCTGTTACCAGGCTCATCATCATGTCCACCGGGCTGACTTTGATCGGGTTGATTCGGTGAACAAACTTCTTGATTTGTTCAAAGGTCGGCCGGTGGGCGGGGTTATGAGAGCGACATCGCCGGATCAGCTACGGAAACACACGTGGGACAGAAGAGTTCGTGTGATGGTGATTCAAGGTTTTTCAAAATGGCCGCCTGAGTGTCACGTCTTCATCTACACATGTTAAAATGTTTCCAGCAGCCTTCATGTCTCTAGCCACGCCCACCTCAGCATTTGAGCTGTCCAGCTAATTTGCTAACGCTGCTCCTCATTCCCTTAAAACAGAACATCACTTTGATTTTGCATTTTCTGAACTTCAAACACAGGAAAATATTTTATGTTTGCCCGTCAGCCCACTAGAGCTTTGCTGTTTTGAGGAGAATGATAAAACCGAATGATAAAAGTGAAATCACGATAAAAGCAGTTGGCTAACGGCAGAGTTGGGTGGTGCACACACCTCCACGTAGTCAGCGGGGCAGGGACAGGTGCTGTCGGCTTTACTGGAGATCAGCTCAGGTAGAGGAGGACACCAGGCGCTCTCCACGCTGGACTCCTCTGCCTGCAAAGAGTTCAGTTATCTGTTTGTCCCGAGCAACAAGGCAGCACACACATTTAATCTTAAAGCTTCAGTTAAAGTGGAGCGACAACCAATCAGATTGTGACTTACTGGGACAGGATCGCTGCGAGTAGCGATCTCCAACAGAATGATGGAATAACTGAAAACATACAGAGGTTATCAACGTGACACACACGCAGTGTACGTAAGCTTGTGTATGTAAGCTCAGGTTAAGCCTCCAGGTAATTAATGTAAGTCGGTGCAATGTCCCCTACGTGAGGTAAAACCAGCTGGGATGTGTTGGATACCTGAACACGTCTCCAGCCAGCGTCGGCTCCATGTTAGAGCTCTGAAACTCAGGCGGCATGTACACCTCCAAGACTCTCTGCTGATAGCTGGAAAGAGGAGCCGCCCCGTCGTCCCTGCGATACATCCTCAGCCCATAATCTGACAGGACCACACGTCGGAGTCAGAAAATGAAACCGTCCAGGATTTACTTTGCGTTCTTGAGCGTCCACTACACGTTATTCATGAAATAGTCATTTTAAAATCAGTCTTTACCTGCACTTAAACACAGAGGTTGCCAGATCTTTTTAATTTTAAAAATGGAAAACAAGCCTTGTAGATTGAACATATGGGCTCACGTTCACATCACCTGTTATTTTGCAGACCCAGCGGTCGTCTAACACACAGTTTAGAGACTTGAGTCGGCCGTGACAGATCTTGTGTTGGTGGAGGTACGACATCCCTCTGGCGATGTCTGTAGCAAAGGAAAACCTGGCAGAGGGTGTAAAACTGGGCATTACTTATTTTTCCTGCCCAAATGAACCTGTTTCATTATATTATATCACATTTCTTTGTTAATAGTCCACACACACATTAAAGTGCTGTCATTTGAATTAAATCATGCTGTTGCACCTGAAGCCCCAGTTCAGCGGGATCTCCTCGTTAAGAAGAACGTCGTTAATGCTTCCTTTTGGGCAGTACTCTGTCACTATGGCAACATTAGGCACCTCAACACACCCGCCAACAAACTTGCACAGGTTGGGGTGATCGAGCTCCCTGGAGACGGACAAAGAGGGACGGTCAGACTGCCATATTTTAAATATTAGGGTCACGTTAGATGAGGAACGTTGTCTTTACCTGACTTGTTTGACTTCCTGTCTTATGGTTTTGCACAGAGAGAAAGTCTTTGTTTGAATCCTCTTGATGGCCACCGTCCTGCCGTCACTGGAGAGGACAAATATTAAAACGAATCACAACTCCATAAGGACTCCTACTGTGTTGTAACATGAGGTTTCTATAGACAGACAGGTAGCCATAGAGGTGGACGTACTATATGCCAGTGCAGGTGAACAGTGTTTTTCGGGTCCCTGGTTGTCCCGTATAGGAGCTGAGAGCCGTCACACAGCTGGTGTTACTGTCGCTGTTCCCCACCGGTGTGCTCATTATGCTGCCCAAGGTCATCCGAGCTTCCTCGTCTGTAGAGACAGAAAGAGACACACGTTCACCTTAAATTGAAAACATTTTCCAACCTGCTTCCGTCAGTTGGTTGTACATTTAGACCCCTTTGGACTGGTTTCAAATGCACGTGTGGGGCTGTTTCAGACCAGTTTAAGAACTCTTTAGACCTGTACGGGCAAGTTTCAGATCTGTGTGCTGCAGACGTCTTGACACCAGCTTCAAGCAGTTTACTGGTCTGGATTGGTACGGTACCTTGTTTTATCATAGTGAAGTCAATGATCCAGCTCTCGTCCCACAGCAGCTTCTGCTTCTGGTACCTCAGCCACTGTGTGAGACAGAGATATTGATTGGTTGTCCTTATTTGTGTTATTTTGGCCGAGTTTCTGTTGGCATGTGTGAGTTCTCACCACAGCAGTCAGTACGATGCAGAGGCAGAGCAGGCTGAGCGGCAGGCCGATGGCCAGCTTGGTGGCCGGGGTCATGGGACATTCACCACAGTCAGCTGGACACGTGGAACAAAGCTCCGCCTCCTCACAGACGCCATCGCCACACACTTAGAGCGGAGAAAAGGAGATTAGGTTTGTGTATTCCGGAGGCAGAAGGACGTTTAGGCTACTGAGTTACAGCAAGGTCTTAACAGATTTATTTATTAAACATGGCCTTGAACTATTTGTTGTCCATTAGAGTAGCTTTTAGCTACCTTTGTCGGTCACATGACCCTCATACACGTTCCTATAGTCATGCTAGGAAGTAGACACAAACCAACATGACCTACCTACAGCAGGCTGCACGGTGCTCTTGGCCTCAAGAGCAACCTGCATACGACCGACTCGTATGTGAGCGATAAGTGAGGTTAAGCCAGCGTGGACCAGAACCACCTGCAAGATGGAGTGAAGGGTTTACCAGGTTACCATGTTGTAAAGGCTGGAGTTTAACATCAGAGTAACGGTTAGCTCATTTGTTGGATGTGAGTTTATTTAGTTTGTCCCTACATAAGCTGGAGTTTGGTCACTGATCATACCTTGAAATTTGGCCTAAAAACCCTCAAAGAACTTGAGAGCTTAAGGTGAAGAGTTAGGAACATTAGGGATATAAAGTAGTGTATCATCTGCAAACAAATATATTAACCTCTGTCAGGATATTCATCTCTTGTAACTGCCGTTTCCCACCTGTAGTGGTTTCATATGTTTTAAGACTTCTGTGGAGAGCTTTGGCTTGGTGGACCTACTGAGGAACATATGTGATATTTACATGTTAACTTGACATGTGAGTGCGTTACCTTGGCAGTCCAGTTGGTCTGGGTCATCTTGCCGGAGGTAGAGATGGTGTGTGTGAAGATTTTCCCGTCGTCAGGAATCCAGGGACCACAGATGCTGTCTGACGTCTGAAAGGTGGTTTATTAGTTTAATGTCTTCAAAATGTCTGTAGGAGCTTCTCAGTGAATTATCTTTTTTATTAGCGAGTCACAGATCAGGTCACTCTCTCAGCGACGTTTAGTCTGGTTTTGGAGTCGCTACAATGTCATTTAGCCAAATTGTGGCACTTTTTAAATAAATCAATGAAAACTAAATGTCTGCTGACTTCTGAACAAACCAGATTCACTTCTATGAATCCATGATTGTATAATGAGTTTAATGATTTGATTGGAAGTTTTAATGGTCCCTGATCACATGTGAAGATTTAAAATTGTGGTTTTATTGCGGCTGTGGCTCAGGAGGAGGAGCGGGTCATCCATTAATCCCAGAGTTGTTGGTTCGATCCTGCCTCTTGAGCCCCCGGTAGCTACGTCACCATCAGTATGTGTGAATTTATAAAAGAGTTACAATTGAAAGAGCTAAGTCCATGTAAGAAGTCCATTTACAACATCAGCTGTGGTTTGTCCACAGTTTTAGACATCGCTACAGCTTAAGATGGTGATGAAGAACATTTTAAAAATCAAATATGTACCATGTGTCCCAGTGGACAGGAGTGGATGTTGGCGTGATGGATGCAGCAGTTTTCTCCGTCAGCATCTTTCCAGTTTCCCGGACAGTCGTGATGTTCACAAAACCTCTGAGCTGCCTCAGCGGTTGCTATGGAGCTAAAACCATATACAGACCAGGATGAGCTCCAGTTTTGTTCAGCCAGTCTAAAAGAAGTGCAACCAGTCATAAGCCAGCATGAACCTGTTTGTGAAGATGTGGTTTTCGATGGCCCAGTGGTAGAAAGAGTCCTGGGCCGTTACCGAGTACGTGACGCTGAACACCTCGCCGGTCTTCACCGTCTCTGGAGGACGGACCACCCAGGCCATCTCCAGACCTGGACGAGAGACATAATCGATGTATGAGAGAGAGAGAGAGAGAATCTTAACCTGCAACCAGACTAATAAATACTGTTAAATTCAGTTATGGTGGAAACTAGAATTTGTTACGAATTTTAATTCCCAGTTAAAACCTAAATGAGTTTGTAGCATCGAGTCACGTGTTTGTTCACGTTCTCACTACTTCTTCTTTAACCGCATAGTTTCTGATCTCAACCTGGAAACGTTTCTTTCTTCACATCATATTTTATTCATGGTTATAGTCTCCAAACTAAGACACCGAAAACGTGTACTGGCACTGAAATGAACACAAAATGCTCTGTTTGCAGCCTTACAGGGCCACTGCTGTTCAGTATGTCTACATTTCAACCTGTTGATCCGATCAGCTGTTAACTCAGACTGTAGCGATCAGTCAGACCTCACCTCCACAGTCGATCATGTTGTACTCGTTGGGTTTGTCCAGAGGCCAGCAGTCGTACTCGCTGTTGTCCAGGTCGTGCCAGCAACACGTCGGACCAACGCAGCAAACGCACACCTGCAGACACCACAGCACACACACAGAAACATCTGGGCTGCTGTGTGTAGACATAACTAATGGAACGATGTGCACCTGACGTTCAGCAACACAATGTACAAGTATGAGTTTAGCTTCATTCAATTAAGGTGATAAAGATTCATTAACAGTATTTTTAATCTTCAAAAAAAAGCATTAATTTAAGAAAAAGTCAAACGGACCATGATTTAAAACTGTAAAACATATGCATTATTTTCCTCTTAAATATTAGACTCCTCAAAATTCACAGCAGCTGCAAATGTTTTTAGGATTCTGATGAATAACAGACGAGGTAATAAGATGCAGGATCAGCGTTTCAGCTGTATTTGCTTAATAATGTGAAATAAAGTTAAGATAGTTTTCTTTCATCAGTGCCCCTGAATTTACACGCTGAATAATAATTTATCATTTCATAAGAGAAACCTGATACATCCCAGTTTTAATGTTAATTATTTAACACTTTTAGACGAGTTAAAACCAGATGTTGGATGTGAAGTCTTACCCAGACCAGAAAACCAAATCTTTGCCTTTTCTTCATGTTGCTGCTGAAGGACAGAGGGAGTTAAAGGACAGACGGACAGACGGACAGACGGGTGGTCGTGGACGTCTGCAGCTTTCTGAGCTGCTGAGTGGAGACTCAGTGATGATGGGCGGTCGAGAGAGGTAGGAGAGACTAGAGAGAGAGAGGTGGATCCAGAACCTGATTGTGACGTTCACTGCCCTCTGGTGGTGAGTGCTGTTACTGCACTGACCTAATAAACAGCTGTTTGTCGACTAATCCTGAAGTTCAAACAAAACAAGTTTAAATATGTTTAACCACTTCTCTGAAACATCAGACGATCCATCGACAGAAAACTCTTCTGATCATCGTTTAAGCCATTTTATTATTATTATTATTATTATTATTATACTGTTATGGAATTTGTGATGCGTGGACGTGGAGACGGTTAGCCGGCGCCTCTCTGTCTGTTCAGCAGAACGTTCTGCGAGGTCAGATAGATTTATTGTGACTATCGTAAAGAACAGAATAACAAGGTCGTGAAGGAAGTCTGAGTGTCAGCTGAGCTGCAGGTTAAAGGTCATATCTGGGAGGAAGGTACCGTCTTGGACAGTAGAAATACTCGTTGCTGAGGCGATAACGACAGAGAACTGCTTGGCATTATTACTTTGTGTCCGATCCATTCTCTCCTTGGCCAAGCTTCACTTTTCTTCAGCACAGAAACATCAACTGAGAGATTTAATATTTAAATGTAAACTGAAAAGCTGCTGATAATTGAACTTGGATTTAAAACATTTATTTCTCCCAGTTATCTTCATGGCTCTTCTTCATTGTTCCTGTTTGTGAAGCTGTGAAATGTTATTACTATAACAATACTATCTTATGTTATATATTATTGTACTGCAGATGACTAAAACTGTATACTAATAACATCGGCCTCCGTGCACTTGGCTGGTCTCGTGCACAACACGTCGCAGCAGAGGATGTAACGGCTTTCTGTCACCTGTTCTTTTCTGTCTCTATCCAACTGGTGGAGGCAGATGACGCCCACCCAGAGCCTGGTTCTGGTTCTGGTCCTGGTTCTGGTTCTGGTTCTGGTTCTGCTCGAGGTTTCTGCCTGTTAAAGGCAGTGTTTCCTTGCCACTGTCTCCTGGTGCTGCTCCTGGTGGAAATGTTGGGTCTGTACATATAGAGTTGGTCTAGAC
>JAVQJV010123825.1:0-40786 GCA_036024995.1 Gadopsis bispinosus | reverse complement strand
ACAAAAAAACAACAACAAATAGTAATAAAAAAGAATTATCACCTCATAATATGCTGACCATACATCTTCCTCAGTCTCTGTGACATTGTCTTCACTATAGCCTGAATAGTGTCTGTAGTAGTGGCTGTGTATTATGTTGGGCAGGATGTGTAAGATAGTCCAAAACGTCCCCAGTATGGTCACAATACTCAGAGCCAGCGATATGGTTACCTATAATGAGACACCAACACAGAGAGATAGAGATGGAGGCAATAGTTCATAAAGAATGTGGACAACATGGAGAGCCCTGCAAATGGCCATAAATCAATTAATTTTATTATTTTAATTCAGTTGATAAAAAGAGGGATTGATTAACACCTAAATAAATCCTATTGGATATAATTTGAATAGCTTTTAACTACATATTTTAACTTTTGGTGGAAAAACCATATCATACATAAATTATTATTTCAAACATTAATTGTACTTAATATGTCTTAAAACATGTCTGACGGGGATGTTCGTAAAATGTTTTATCTGCAAGGCTCTCTTGATCCTCTAAATAGATAGTTCATGGAAAATCTCCAACTTTTGCTTGAAAATATTACAAAAGAGCTTACAGTTTTCTTGGTCGGGTTGTGCTCTGTCAGAATATACAGAATCCCACATATGATGTACTGCAAGAGGAGGAGGAGGAGGAGGAGGAGGAGGAGGAGGGGAAAAAAACAGTTTTAATATGCACCCCTCAAATGTTTTGTGACACCACAGTGATGCATTAGATTGCAGTTAGTAAACAGGGCAGCAGAAGTACAGCCTATTGTTGCTGCTTAGCTACTGATGGGAGCAGCCCTAAATCAGATCCTGTACACATTTTGGTTTTTTCCACATCTTTGGTTTTGTAATGTGGCTGTAAAATAAATTGTGAATTATAAACTTATGAATCCATGGGCCACTATGACCCACTGATGATTAATTATGTTGTCGTGCTACCAACCAGTACTCCCATCACGATGCCGGGCGGGATGACTGTCCATATGTGATGAATAGGGAGCGACGTGATCGCGATGGACGTGAGGAAGAAAGACGAGCCCAAGATCAGAACGATGATCTAAGAGAACATCAAGAACAACATCAAGCACGACCTCTTTACCTCTATTTCATTTTTTGTAACAGTTATTATATGTTATATTCAGTATCAATAAATATTTGATACATAGTCATTTGAGGGTGTGTGTGTGTGTGTGTGTGTCTCACGCCAATAATCTTGGGATGCCCCTTAATGAAGCGATGTAAAGGTTTGCTGCCCCCCACTGTGGTGCCTTGAACGCTTGCATTATTCCCACCTGAAACGCTCACAGAGTGGATCTCAGCAGACATCTTATGGACACACAGACAAAAACAGATTGAAAATATCACTATGGGTGTATATAGTATGCTGCATCCATGTTACACTCAAGGAAGTCAAGTTTGATTGAACTTAGTCTGACTGTTGTCTTGATTCTGAAAGGTTCTGGTTCTGGTTTTGATTCTTGTCACATTATTTGAATAGTAGAACAATTATACATTGATCCAATAGCTGCCTTTAATTTCTACAACATTTTGTCCCACATGACGAGATGCTTTGTGGCTCTTTTTTGGTAAGAATAAAGAACAATCCTATATCTGTCTGGGCACAAGTTGGTTGTTTGCGGTTTTACATTTCATTTTTTTACTGAGTTTGCTGACCTAGCATTAGTAGTCTGCCTGTTTCTGGGACATTATGACTGTGACTGGGTACGTTAAAAACACTGTACAATCACTCCTTACTTCAAGAAAATGCTTTTCCATGCAGATGTCCTTCCTACTGGGCAATGTTTTTTCCTGCGCAGTGATTACTTTGGGTTGTCTTGCACGTGCATTCTGCACAGCTTTAGCACGTTCTTTATGTGGGCGTTGACAGGTGAAGCCTAAAATATGAATGAAAGCGCAAGAAATCCAAAACATTTGCTTCTGAAAAGCAATTTTCACAAATTAACCATTTTTATTTTGATGCATTTATTCGCTTACTATTTGAACCAGCAACAACCAGCTCCCAATCCTAACTCCACTCAGAGAGTAAGCTAAACTGCTTTCATGTGCTTAATTCATATTTTCCTTCATCTGAATTCGCCCGCTTAATTTGAGATTATTGTTTTTTTTGCACCTAAACAGAAATTCCACACAAAGGTCAACAGCAGGAAGTATGCACTATGACATCCCACTTGTGTAAACATTTCACTCAGCAGTGTCACCGTCTCCACAGAACTCACACGTGTTATTCATTTAAAACGCGTGCAACGACTACAGCTCCCATGGAGCCCTGCCGCCCACGTACAGTGGCTGAGGCTCATGGGAGATGTTGTCGTTTAACGCCAACCAATTGTTCGTCATTAAAATAGCTTCAAAAGAACAACGCGTCCAGCTGTCCAGTGTGCAGCAGCAGACGCACAGGAATAGAGTTTAAGCTTGTCAATATATACTCTTTATGTGAGAACACACGGAGATACAGATGTAGACCGGCTGTTTTAAGTATAAAGTTTGGAACTTGCCTGTGTGCGTGTGTGCGTGTAGGTGTGTGTGTGTGTTAAATATGTCCAACACGTCGGACAAATCCTGATGTTGACCCCAGGCATTTCTTCATGCAGTGAAAACACGCCACACCTTTGTCTCGAAGAAAAAACAGATTTATAAAAAAAAAAAAGTCACTGTGTGTAGTAATGTGATGTGAATTTTAAACCGACTCCCTGCTGGTAATGTAACGGTATTTTAAGTGTCAAATCCCAAACAAGCCTGTTATGCACCAAAAAATAAAGAGATGTTAGAAAAGGAAAAGAGAGCCAGACCTTGTGTGTGCAGTCCCGTGGTCGATGCTGTAGTTCAGTGTTTCGGTGTTCAGCAGCTTTTGTAACGAGTTCGACCGACTTCACGTCTCTGGAGCCGCGTGATGGGCGATATATGGACGACCGGCTCGTTTTGAACACGAGCACAACTCTGTTGTATGTGCTTGTTCATGATTCACTCACGATGGAGAGCAGCCATTGGGATTACTAATTGTCCAGTGCCCTAGCTTGATAGGAAGGCATTTTCTTTTCTTTTTATTTGTAGATTCACTTCCTTTACTGGTGTTTATTGTGATAGACGACACAATTGGAGGAAAGGGAACTATATAAAAACAGACCGTTTGTAATTGTTTAGCCTGGCAGAGTGATTTGAAGAACTAGTGATGTATTCAACAAGTTATCCCAATAAAATGACTAAATCTGTTGTTTGTTATTGTAGTGTTTTCTAATCAGAAAGTCTCCTATCAGAGGCTAGAAGTGGATATTACGAATCATTTTGCTGATTTGAATCATTTTGTTTAATTGACTTAAAAAAGTCAATGGTAACTCATATGTTCACTTTTGTCTAAGCTAATCATTGCTGAAATGCAGATCAGTATGTAAGTGAATAGATCATCAGGAAGAGTCATACTTCCTGCGGCCAATAGAGTAATTCTGGGGCATTTTCCGAAGTGACTGATGCTGTTACTTTACTTTTACGCCAAACCTAAAATTAGTTGTAAGGAAAATGAAACGTGTTAACAATAAATAGTACCCAGTGTTACATTATGTAGAATAGGAATCACATGAAGCACTGTTAATTATTGTGTCAATTGCTTGACATTACCTGGTGGGAGTTTGTGTGCATGTGATTGTGTCATTAGGTTGAGACACGAAATAAATTAATTTGGCAACACGCCTCTTTTATTGACAGAAACAACCAATGTGAGCAATTCTTGCTTTAACAGTACAAAATAGTCAACTCCTAAAAGAGAGTCAAACTTCCCTTCACTACAGCAAAACACAAGGGAGGGGAGCTGTGTGTGTGTGTGTGTGTGAGGTAGTGACCATGGGGTTAAGAAGAGGGGAATCTGAAATAGAGAAGTAGAGGTAATGTGATGAAATAGTTAGAAAGAAAGGAAAGAGAGACATGTTTTCCTGTTTTTCCAAAGCTGACACAGGCACAACCACTGTGTGGTTTTGTGTTGCTCAAATCAAATGCATTGATGAAATAGATTTGAGATAAAAAGGGAAGTGTGAGTGAAGAAAAGTAGCTTGGGAAGGCACAAGGAGGATAAGTACTTAAGTAACCACAGTGTGAAGATTCTCCATTACAAGTAAAAGTCCGCCATTCAAATGCACACAATGCATGTAAATGGTAATGTCTAAAGTTGGTCGGGGTGGAGCAAATTTTAACTGCTTTTTAATATTTAGGTGTATTAATCAGTAATGATGCATCATATTTTGAAATCCGATCATGATTCGTGTGTTAAATTTTAATTTGAAATGTAACTAGTTACTTATATATTAAACATGTGCAATAACAATAATGGAGAAAGAAGTACATTTCCCTCTGAAATGTACCTCAAAACTGTAGTTAAGTATTTGAGTGAATGTACTTAGTTACTTTCCAAAACTGTTTCCTTCCTTTCTTAAAGCTGGACTAGGAAGGAAGGAAGGAAGGAAGGAAGCCAGAACAGAAATGGATCCGGAACCGGCAGTCTACCAATGGCAAAGGGTTTGGTTGGTTCTGTGGTGGATGAACTTGTATTTTGCTGCAGCAGAAACGTGATCGCTGTGTTATCATTCTCAACATCACAACCTTATGTGGACCTCAAAGAGTTAAATAAAACCATAAACACAATGAAGAAAGCATTATGAGGATACTAGTCAATATTATTTGTGTTCAGCTAAGGCCTTGTGTCTGAGGTGAAAGAAAGACAACAACAAAGAAACAAGCAGATTGCCAGAATTAACAAGAAGTGTAACACAAATTGGCGATCGCCTTTGAGTTTATTGAAAAATGTGTCCATTGTACAGATTTATTCAACCTACATTGTTAACAAATAGCTTGCACTGCACACTGCACACTGCCCCGTAGGCTGCTGCTTTGTGCCCAAAACATGACCTTAACACAGGACAGCAAACAGGATCAACATCCATGTCAACACAGAGACCGACTGGCTAACTGGTCAAGAGTTTTAATAGATCTTTCACAGAAAGAATATGGTGATTATCATCAACAGATGATGTAAGAAAAATCATCTCTAACTTTTGACTTCCATATTTCATAAAAAAAGATCCTATAATTAGGAGATTGTTATACAATAATTACAAGACTACAAGATTACAAGACAGAAGGATCTTTCGATTATCAAATGAATTGACACTGACCTCACGCAGATCAGCATGTGCTTTTTGCCTGAATAATTACAACTTAACATGTCTGCGCATGTTTGACACACTAATACCAATACTAAAGCAATTTACTTCCATACAAAGATCAGGCGACAAGACAGTGAACACTACATCCATGTAAATCTGCATCTTAACATCACAACAGCATGCGTCTCTCCCCCTTACACAGATTACACTGAACTCTAAAAGGCATGTGAACATCAATAGTTTTAGATCCGATTAAAGGTTAATTCCTCGTTTTCCGTTGGGCAAAGTCAATCACAGTAAAGAATCAGTCTTGTCAGGCTTGTTCACAGCATTCTGTTCACTTTTGTTTTCAATATAAGACACATTAATATCAGAACAAATATCCTTGTTATATTCAAACAAAAATCTGGTGAATTACTTTGATTCATTGGTGATTTAAAACCAGGAGGGCAGTAGAAACACCTTCTCTTTCTTTCTTGAAGCTGTCAGACTTTCAAAGCTGTTATCAACAATCAAGTTTTGCTTTAACATGAACAGAGGAGGTTTTATGTGGGTTGATAAAAATACAAAAATACTGTAGTTTGCACTTCATGTAACTAGCCACCGTGATGCCCATGATAAACCAGAGGCACCAAATGACTTTCATATGGTCACAGAAAATAATGTTACTCGTTATTTGCACTGGTTTCTCCCATTATAAAGGTATACATGTGGTAAAAAATAAACACACAGGCTTCACTACAGTAGCTGTTATTTGATCAGCGGATGAAAACATAAACATTGGATGACAAATTAAAAAAGTGAGTAAATATGACAAAAAATAGATACTGATCTATGCAGTAACAAAGTTACAACAGTGAAAATATATGACCAGAGTCCTGTATGTACAGTAATTGCATTGATTAGCATTAGTCATTAGAATAACACACTCTGAGAGATTTATATACTACATTCTAGCTTATCACCAGATAATATATAAAAACAGACAGAAAGAACACAGACAGAAGTTAATTGCATTGTTCTGCATTTATATTGAGTATTGTCACTAAACACTAGTACCCCACGCGCATCAATGAGTCTTGGCTGACCATGACCCTGTCGCCGGTTCAGCGGTTTCCCTTCCTTGGACCACTTTTTCTAGGTACTGACCACTGCAGACCAGGAACACCCCACAAGAGCTGCAGTGTTGGAGATGCTCCGACCTAGTCATCTAGCCATCACAGGTTGTCCCTTGTCAAAGTCGCTCACATCCTTACACTTGCCCATTTTTCCAGCTTCAACACATCAACATCAAGGACAAAATGTCAGGTGACCCCCCAACTGACATGTGCCATTGTAACCAGATAATCAATGTTCATCACTTCACCTGTCGGTGCTCAAAGGTTATGGCTGATCGGTGTACATCCCTGCTAATGCTTTTACACTATTCCCCTGATTAATAGGTGGTAAACACCAAGAAACAGTAATGTGACAGCAAAGGTAGAGGGAGACCGCCAGCAACTAAACATGGTTGTAAACAATGTAGTTTTGCAAATATTATGACAAAGGAGATTCATTCAACATGTTTGTTAGAACTCAAGGACACGCAGAGTTTTGGTGAACATGGAGTGTAAACAACCTTTGTTTTTTTTAAAGAAAACCTCACAAGGCACCTTTTTAGTATTTATGGGTCAGTGTCATGAATGTATACATTTCAGTCTGTTGAAAATACAAACTCACTGCAGGGAAGGAGAACTTATGGGCAACCTGTGAAGTATATTTGATGTCAGGTGGGTGTAATGTAATAAAGTTTCTGATTAGTCTGGGTGATTTCAATGGAACCCTACAAAAATACTGATGTACAAGCATAGACTGTTGCATTGTAGCTTTTGGCCACCAGTAGTAGCTCTGTGAGGCGTTTAAGTGGACCACACTTTAAGTGATAAGCAGTATAACAGATGTGGATCAGGGCTACACAGCCACATATGTTTGGGCTAGTTAGTTGCCCAGGTTAAAGCTACCGAAACAAAGCAAACATGCACTTTTCCTATTAGCAGGAAACAACAGAGGAGAATGTTGCTGGTAGATGTCAGATTCATACATTTTACATACTCAAACTCTGGTGTTACAGCCACCGCTTCACCCGCAAGAAACAAGAGTGTGAAATATTAACTGTCTGCTCGACAGCAGTGAGGGAACACTGCAGAGAGAACTGGTCTCATCAGCATTTTGATATAAATCAATCACAACCTGACTGGGTTAGAAAACGTGAGTTGGTCATCAATAACTTATATTTATGATATGTGACATGATTGCAGGGCATATAAGTGAAATATTTTCAGTAACGTGTTACAGCAAATTACAACCACTGATGTATTAAGCTTCCTAGAGCAGCTTTCTTACAAGTATTTGTATGATTTATTATACACATTACCATCTATTTGTCCTTTTCTCTCCACAGACCCATCTGCCTAACATCAAAGTGCATGCATACTTCGCTCCTGTCACTCCACCCCCCTCCGTTGGGGGCAGCCGTCAGAGGTTTTGCCGCTGCTGTGTGCTGCTATGATGTAAAGACAACAACCCCCCTTTTCCTGTCCTCGTGTACCTCGTACACGCTCCCCGCAGTCACTTGACCCCTGACCTGCTGTCCCCCTACCGGCCCCCTGCCATAGAGTACACGCTGGTGTGTCGTCGTCGCCCCCCCACCCCGGAGCTGCAGAGAGAGGGAAAGAGGGACCTTCGCAAAAAACATTCACCACTCTCTCCACCTCACACATACAGTGCTTCTACACAAGCTGATATGCAGACACATTTAAATACATGGATTAACTCTTAGAAGAATGTCAGAACATTCCTGGTCTGTGTTGACCAGTATTTCAAAGAAGGTTGTGTAAAAGTCAGATGTGACCACTCTTTTAATGGATTTAACTTCATCAAATGAAGTACAAAAGAATTACATAACATCAAACACCATAGTTCCATATCTGTGGTGAGCTGTACTCTTTGAGCACCTTGAGACCAATTACAGTTATAGCCTCTAAACAGAATATTGAAATGGTGAAATAATCCTTCTTAACCTCATACACACGCTTCCCTCTGTGTTGAAGGTCACTTAATGGCTACCTCCAGACAGGATATAAAAAATAAAAAAAATGAGGGGGGCATGGATGCAGCCAGTAAACTGCCAACACCCCCAACTCACACATAGAAAGTCGCAGAAAGCCTGTTTTGTGATTTTTGTTGGGGGGGGGGGGAGCATACTTCCAGCTATTTGCACTTACAGTAAAGCAATGATGAAACACTTTACAAAGACAGCCATCTCAGAATTTAAGACTGGCATTTTACTAACTACACAAATACAAATTTTCACATACATGCACAAACTGAGCTTGCTCCACCTGTACCCCCACCTCTCTCTGTTACAATCAGAAGCTTCAATATACTGAAGGAAAAAAAGACAAAGTTATTAAATATTTTTCTAAAAATGGACACCAATTAAGACTCACAAGTGGGGACTCAAGAAGATGCCAAATGTTGCATGTAACACCTCTAGTTTTTTAAAATCTTATTGTAAATATGAGTACTGTGGAGTCCGAGAGTCAAAGCCAGCTAAATGATGATAGAAGACTAATATGAGACGGGGCAGAGATTGCTGTTGATGGGTCTTTCTGAGGGAACTATGGTGAAGCTCACACATGCTTGTTTGCGTACAGATGTGTGTTAGAATATGTGCTGGACCTTTGGACAGTCACATGAGCTGGTACTTAACTTATGGAGTTTGATTGAGGCACTGATGCTGGCCTGTGAAAGCTCATGTCAGCAAAAGTAAAGTTATAAAGACACTCATTTGACAGAAGGGGGGGGGGGAAGTCTGTCACCACTACATAAATTCATGCTGTCAGACGAGGACAATGGAAAGAAAAAGCCAACTGAAAACAATCAAAGTACGTCTATTTTTCAGTTAGTTTGATTTAATTTAGTTGCTCCTGTTTTCGTATCAGTGACTGTTCTGATGACAAGGAACTGGTGAACCACACTCAGCGTTGAGAGGACGTGCCTGGCAGCAGAGTGGCATCAGCGACTCCTCAACCCCTATGAGGCCTTACAGGGGACGGAGCAACAGCGTGTTACACCCTGCCACCTGTGACCACCTCCTGTCTGTCTGGGACCTTTGATGATGCCGGAGGTATAAAGACAGGATCAGACTGGTGGAGTCACTGCAAGAGGAAGTCAACTGAATCTTGAGTGCACAATTCTTGCCTGCTGACAGATATGATGGAATCATTTTTGTCACAACGGAGGGCTATAATGGACTTCAGCCCCTGCCCTATGAAGTATTGAAAACTTTTCTTATGGATTATCTTCTCCTATGCTTGCACCTGTTTTTTTTTTTTTCTGGTCTCCCTTTCTTCCCATTTCATTTTTATAAATGTGTCTTTTACTGCTTTTCTTTATGATATCATCTGGATCTCTGCCCTTTCTCTCCTTTTTTTGCATGTTTTGTTTTGGTGTGGTTTGGATTGCGCCTGCTTTGTGTTTGAAGTCATGAGTTCAGTGTCTCCAAGTTGAGTTTGAGTCCTCTTCCAGTCCTCAATTTTGATCTGATGGTGTTTGTGTTTTTATTAAGAGTTTATTGTTACTAAATGTCCCGAGTGTAGCCTTTGTCCAGGGGAAGTGTTGGTGCCAGTGCAATTTTTTTTTTTTTAAATGTGAGTTGAGTTCATGATGACATGTATGATGTAGGTTTTACTTATTGAACGTTACCATCAAGGATAAGTCCTCAGGATTGCTGTTCAGGCATTGTGTGTCACTTTAGCAGAATCAGATTTTTCTCCTGTAAGCGCGCTTTCCTCTCCTTCATTTCTTTTGCCCTGCATTTTCCAAATATCCCTCCCATAATGCACCCTACCCAAGTACATCAAACAACACAGAAATTGGTTAATCCAGTGTCAATGTTGATCACTAATGTCCCTGTTCTGGTTTAAGATGCATGCCAATAGGCAAAACACCAAATGATGATTCTGTTCAGTTTGTGATTTGACAACTATGGCAGGCAAGATGATACAAGCTGAGATGATCCAGTGTAATCCAGTCTGATCTGTTTTGTTTGAATGGGGGATTAGGGAATAACTGAGTCCAAATGGTGGAGATATCCAATGTACCCTGTCACTGTGCTTCGGGGTTAAGACGGTTAAGTGGAGGTAAAAGGAGAAGTCGTGGGATTTAGACTGAGCCAGGTTGTAAGACCTGCTTGCCCTCTTCATATGCATGTGCTGACTCATCAGTGCAGCTAACATGTGCTTTTAAGGCAAACGTTTTGAACAGATTACAGGTAATAATACTCAATCTGCTCTTGCTGGTTTTATATGTACAAAAGAAATAACCTGTCATCAGTCTTTTCATTCAACAAAATACACTACAGGCTCTACAAAGCAAAACACCTGACTTATGTCTCCTCACAGTATCAAACACCTCGGTGTCTTTCCTTCAGACCTTCCACCGGTTTACATGGAAGTCGAGCTACAATGCTCTGGATCAGTTTGCTTCATACACGTTCAGTCCCAAACACTGGAGTAGGTTGAGAACAGAGGGAAAGAGGTGAATCCACAGTGTGTTCAACCTGAGAAATTTCAAAAACAATTGACAATGACTGTAGTTCATATAATTACTGTAAATTTTTTCCTTTTTTTTTTTTTTTTTACAATTAACCGATATAAATGAATATGTACGTATGAATAAATATATACCTATATTATTAAGACTTGTCTGGTTTTCTCCCTGGTGTCACATTTTATGGGTAATGGATGTTTAGAATATTGAAGCAGCAGATGGCAGCAACGAGCCAATTCCTTCCATCACTGCTGGACTGATTTCAGCTCTCAACTGGTTTCTTTCTTTTCCCTTCATTTGAGGGGTACAGTCCCCATTAAGGTCAGTCCTTTCTGGTTTTTATTCCAAAAGAGACCTTGTCAAGAAAGCAGAATCAAAACACTATTGCACATGCTTAAGGTTTATGGGAATTGTGGAAAGAAGATCCTTACACTAATTTAGATGAAACTACAGGGGATTATATGAGGCGTTTCTGGGACTTGTGTAATATTAAACCTGACATGGCGTGATAAGATAATGAATTAAAAGCATATATACACAATTTCAAGTTAAAACAGTAGTTAGGTGTCCATAGGAACATAGAAGCGGGATTTTCTTGCTGACAATACACTTCCAAAGCAAGTGATGAGGAACAAAATCCACAGTGCGAGACTAGTGACAGACTTAATGGTGAAATGATGAACCTTAAACTGGGGGGGGGGGTGAATTATAATAAACATAGTTTCCTCACAAACGTGGGTAATCGCTGAGACACTTGGCACAAGCGGCAAAAATCATAAGAGTACAGCCTTTATCAAATGGGCATCTATGGTTTATATTTGTGTGTGCTTACGTACACATGCAGTATCTGAGGTGAAAGCACAGGTGAACAACTGGTATCAATTTAACCCAGTGGAAAGAGCAGCAGCTCTGGTCCTCTGACTGCACCGTGACGACCGCTGTCACGGCTGGGATCTGTCTTCCGCCACATGAGACTCATTTTGTTCCTCTCGTACTCCTTTTATTTCCCCAGTCTGGGAATCACTGAGAGATCTGTGTGTTTTCACTCCTGCTTTAATGTTAATTTTTAGCAGCTGATACCTGGGGTATCTCATGGAGGATGAAAGGTGGATGGTAAAAGAGGGAGAAATTTGATTGTGTATGTGTGTGTGTGTGTGTGTGTGTGTTTTCTCCTTAAGCAAATCTCTCAACTGTTTTGTGTTTTCTGTGTTTGAACACAGACGGATCAGATCACAGCGCCCCACCAAGACATTGTGTTTCTGTTTATTTTTGACAGCAAAGCCACTGCTCTACAGTAGAAAACTTTTGACTTGGCTTTTTTTTTGGTGTTATTCCCTTTCAGGAGTCACTCTCCTATCTGCTGTGCCCTGGCTCTGAGTGAAGCAATAATTAATGTGATAACAGAGGCGCTCTCGCTCTCTCTCTCTTTGTCTTCCTTTAACACACCCACACCCAAAGACTTTCTGACAGCTTAGAGTAAACTTTGATGCCAGGCTTAGGTGAAATAAAACAATGAAGATATAAAAAAAAAATACTTTATTCACATTTAAGTCTTTCCTCCCTCTATCACACTTTACCCCAGGAGCCTGGTAAAAGCAGGTAGGAATAAGACTGCATTTGAAGTCAGAGGAGGTACCAATCCTCTGGCCTTATTGTAGCTCCTTTAAACAAATCATACTGACCCTGATGTAGCTCTACCTCAGCAAGGCAGCACCTACATTGGCAGCTGTGTTTGGTGCTTCAGAGGGCAGGTGGCAAATGACAAGGGATGAATGATGACAGAGTAAAAGTGTGGCTTAAAACTATTTTCTCTAAGACTCAAAAAACAAACCGAAAGTAGCCCAGCTCATCCCATATGGGTCATTTTTTTCAGCTAAAGGAGAAGGTGACTGTTCTGACTCACAGCTTCATCAAATAGGCTGCAGGAGGTTCTGCAACAACAGCCTCTACCCACTTTCATTACTTTAACATTCCACTGACATTGTTGGAGACATGGGCTGACATGATCTCACTAATATTGCATGTTGTGTAGGCCTATGTAGTGTGTGTATGGTGGCTCTATCTAAACCCCTTCAGCCGTATGAACTAAAGGCAGAGATACGAGTCTTTATATGTATTTGTATCTGTGGTACATGAAGAAGAGGGAACCTCCTGCTTGTATTACAAAACACTCGGCAGCTCAATCAAAATCAGCTCTCTGCATTTGGGCTTAAAAGAATGCCCCGCCCACGACCGTGAATCCCGATTCCGTCTAAATTAATTCTGGCAGAGTTGTAGAAATCCCCCCAATCACGCGCCTCCGACGCACAGGGAGGCGTGCCTCAGATTGCGCTTAAATTTAAGTCTGTGCGGCGGCGAAGGGCACAGTTCGCCTCGGACTGACAGCCACACGCGTTGTTTGGATCTAATCATATCAAGCTGGCGTTTCCACATCGATGATCTTGCGGATTTGGACCTTGTGTCGGACGGAATTGTGCCACGTTGGAGCGAGGGACAACACAATTGCTCGAGGCTCAACCTTTCCCCGAATGCTTGGCTTTGCATGTCAAGAGTGAAATATAAACAGCTGATGTGTGTGTGTGTGTGTGTGTGTGTGTGTGTGTGTGTGTGTGTTTAGAAACGGCTTAGCCAACGTATAAGCTTGCAGTAGCTGTGTGTGCAGCAACAAGGCGTCCACCTCGCAGCGCGCACAAATCCCTGTGATGTGGATCTGTCACACTTTGTCAAACCTTTGTATGGCTAAAGCCGGAGGCTTCCTACCGACCGGACACAATTTCAGGAGTTAAAAGTTTATTTTTTTTGTTTTTAAATTTATTATTGTTTGTGCCTTGCGCGACTCTTTCCATCACTGTATCAATGATGACTGAGAACAATGAGATGGAGAGCGACTCGCAGCTCCAGCGCTCTCCAAGCACCATGTCCATTCAGCCGATGACATCCAAGGCAAGTAGCCACAGTTTGATCTTTGTTCCGCAAACTAAATGCACCCATGTCTAGTGACCTGTCCTACCGTTTCTACTGGGATCTCTGTAAGGAGGAGAAATGAGTCACTCATTCTCAAGCATTAAGCATTGAACTTTGCGGAGCAGGTTCCTCCACATGTACTGAAAGCAAAATGATTGCAGGCTGAATAAGAAGAGAGATTCTTATTCTGATTCTTTTTTTCCCCCCACCTTTATAATTTTGCTGTTTTGTGTCCTCCTTCGTGTATTATTCCACCGCTTTATGTAATACCGATGACAGCACTTCACAAATGCAGTTGTATTCATCCTGACTGCGTCACTAGGTGTAACCTCACACGTAAGGTCTGATGTCACTGTCTCCGCCTTTCTCTCTGCCTCTCCAAACGCACTTCCTGCGCGCGCGCGCGCGCGCGCACACACACACACACACACGCACACACACACACACAAAGGGGATTAATTCATAATATGTATTTTAAGCGTAACATTCACAGAAGACTGGTTACAATTCATAATTTTTAGAAAAGTGTTTATTATGATTATTGACCGTACTATTTTTCTTCCCCACATTGCTCACTGTGTCAAATATCCCTTTCTTCTAAGTTTATAGTGCAATAAGCATAACTGGCCACATTTATTTATATGTGCATTTTGAGCCTAATATGCAGAACCTGCCTGAGCCTCAAGTGTCCTTATGATTCCATTTAATTTGTTGACATGACTGTATAAACAAAGATTTCAAGGGCTGGCCTCCAAGTGCAGGAGCTGTGAAAGCTTTCTCAGTGCCTGCTTTCGAATGGAAGGCTTTTAGGACACTTGATTCATTAAGGCCCAAACACTTGATACAACTTTCCCTCAGCTGAGTCTCCCACCTCATGCCTCCTGTCGCCGCCCACGCACAAACACACTTACATGCTGTGGATCATGTTTGAAGCAAAGTGAGACTCCTGTGCAGCACAGTCAGATACTACAACAGCTGACCGCCTCTGTGCTTCTCCTGAATACTCAATGTCCTCTGTAAGTCGGCATTGTTGCAAGACATTTTATAACCCTTCTCTCCCGATGTGGTCCACTCCAGTCCCCCACTCCTCACCTGCTGCTAGAGAGAAAGAGAAATTGGCGATATTCGGTGCCAAGCAGTACTGATTTGTATTCACATAATTCATTAGCTGTTCCGGCTTCACCACATCACATCCATTTATTCAACAAACTCCTTGATAGGGAGAGCCGAGGGAGATGAGGCAGGCTGGCCATTCAGTGACCAGCCCTGTTCCTCATCTCCCTCTGCTCTCCCAATCGATTGAGGCTGCACTCATGAAGGTTAATTGTAACAGCTTGGAACTCCCTTTAAAAGCTCAGGATTCAATAGCTTCCTGCCACTGGAGGGTCAATGTGAATTTGCAACCATACAGGAGTCTATTATGGAATCTTGTAGGAGAATAAGTTCACGTCAGCTTGGCTCTTACATGCACAGGTGTGGTCACAGAACGTTGTAAATCCTTCACATCAACGTTCCACCCATACCTATTTTAAACACTTAATCAAGACCAATCCTAAAATAAAAAATCTGCCACAGGGTTTAATCTTTGAAGGCAATCTAATCAGACACATAGCCATTTACCCATGATGTTTTTAATTAGATTAAGATGACAGGGAGAGCGAGGGAGTGACTCGCTCTCATAACAGATGCTCCTTGAAATCCACCAGCAGCAAATTTCCCGCAAAGATGGATATCAGAAATCAGGAACAGAGGAAAACAGTGGCAGAGGATTAAGAGGAAAGGATGCATGGACTTTCTCCCTGGCTCCCAACAATGTACTGTGGTCTATTGCCAAGGCTGGCAGAAGTATGAGTGGTGGAGCAGATGAGATGCCTGAGCAGCAATCATCAGCCAATCGTGTCCAACTTTGTTGTCAGCTTGCCAGTTGTGCAATGAGAACATCACATTTCATCCATTATGTCCCCTTTGGATTCTTCTCCCTGTCTTCTTCACTCAATGTGAGCACTTACTGTAAGCACACACACAGCCAGTTGAGTGAATAAAGGTGACTGGCGTTGCCTACAGCATAAAAGTGAGAACTTGTCACAGCTCCAAAGCTAAATGACAAATAACATGACCATACAGTCTGTGGCAAGTCTAGCTGTTTTGTGAAGAAGATATTTCATTCTGCTTCATACTAACAGACAGTATGTTGAGTGATGGCAGCGTAATCTATAGTAAAACAGCTTTAGCATTATAAGCATATATAGCATATATAAAAAAGAAAAGGTTGGTGTTCTCTGCTCTTTCTGCCATTTTTATTAGGTATCCAAGAGTAGGTGGAGAGGGGTCCTCAGCTGGAAATGAACCAGAGAAGATCAAAATGAATGTTGTTAAAATCAGACACCTCATGAAAGTCTCTCTTTATTCATTTAAAGATAAAGGGCAGGAAAATCTGACAGGAGCATCAAATATAGCGACAATACGAGCATCTGTCAGCAGGATGACATGCAGCAAAGGGCGAGTTCAGCTCCCGGGGCGCTCTGGATGGTGTTAATTGTAGTCATCTACAGTCACTCAGCAGAGTAAATGCTGAAGTGTTGCTAATGATCTACAGGGTACACATGGATAATTTTTTGGTATTCTACGCTGTCATTTCCAAACTTGAATTAATCTTCCCACATCTCTTTGAAACCACCTACACTTATGTTATCCTCTCATCTCATTACCTATAAGTTTGCTTTCTCTTCAGATGAAGGGGGATGAGACCGATTTGAGTGACATGAACAGGGTAGTAAGTTGAAGAGGGAGACTGAAGTGGGCCATGGTCCTATTAATTAATGTAACACCTTCACTGCTGTGCTGTTTATTAATGTGACACTACACGAAAAGGTGTGAGCTGACAGCCACTGTGTTTTTCTTGGGGTGTTGGGTGTGAACAGTGATTTGGGTGAGTGAAAATGGGCAGATGATGAGTTGCCAGGGCAAAGCTGCATGCCGAGGTGAGCTGAATGTGTGCGAGGAATTGCACCGCGTTGAGGAAAGTGGTTGTAAATCACGCTGCTATGTCACACAGAGCTTCTCCATTAAACAATCAGACAGAGGGGGAACAAAGTGTGTATGAGAAAGCACATGAATGACTGTGTGTGTGTGTGTGTGTGTGTGTGTGTGTGTACATGCATGTGTAATAGGAACAGAAAGATGAAAGCAGCCTGTGGTTTTTGCATCTCTTATCTCGTATTCAAAGTGAGACTCTGCCAGGCTGCCGTGTATAATGACAAACTTTTGCCAAGCCGGGGAATATTGGGACGTGAAACCGATTCACATACTCTACTTTATAATGATAAAGACCAAAGATGTTTGCACGCTTTGCTCAGAGATTTTCTGATTCAGTATGTGCTATTTATGTGGTCCCTGCCTGTGATTTTAGCCATGATTTGTCACTCCAGAATTAAATGACTAGGCTATCCTTTTTGCTTATTTTTAGTTACAACTATCTCCTTATTTCAGTTTTACATCACCTGCCCAAAACAACTGAAGCCACACAGTGAAGGTGGAAATAATTATAACCCTAAATACATCATGGGCCTGGTACTTGAGGGGAATAACTTTCTCTGAAACCACATATACCATTGATGACATAGAATTGGATAGAGCCAGGAAACGGTTACGCCGGTGTTATCCTTTTTAAGACAGAAATATCCTCACGTAGAACAAGGTCGGACACTGTGACGTCCACCATGGCAATAAAAAAACTCAAATTGTGCCCACGTTGTTATAGAGCTACTGGCCTCAAAGGTGGAGCACGAAGCTGGGGAGAATTTTAAAGTGGAAATTGCAGGCTATAGAAAGAATAATATTGCATTTAAAAGTCAAATAGATTTTGACAGTGTGTTTTAAAACCGTGATTAGTGTATCTCTTCAGTGGTTTTTCTTTCCTCATTTCTGCTGTACTTCTTTTCTTCTGCTTCGGACAACACAGTGGTGATTGGCGCAGGACTGAACATTTATCATGGTAGAAATAAAAATAAGGTACATTTGGAGAAAATAATTAGCACAAATCTGTCTTAATGCCTATGTACACCTGGCCACTCTCTACATAAAGTTACAAAGATACAAACATTGGGTAATGCAGACCCCACCACCAAGACATTTTCACCAAACTCCAGACTGTTGAAACTTGAGAGAGTGTATATTTTGACCTTTACAGCCTCTTAACAAAGACACATCTGGAATTACTGGATATGCTGTTCCATTAGAAATGTTCTCTACTGGGTGAATCATTTATAACCGTCCACACTAAAGCATATTATGGCCACACGCTGTATTTATAGTCACATTCCCAGTGGGACCAAGCCTTTGTTGTTCAGTCTTGACCTCTGGACAGGCTGGAGCATCCCATATCCTGTGTATATATCTCCGTTGGCCTCATTAAATTCTAATGGAGGGAGGAAGGGTCACATATTCGGATGAAATTAAAGCTTTATAATTGAATTATGACCACTCAAACCCTGCTGTCCCTCTAAGGAGCATTGATTTTGGAGTGTTATGTTGGCTACACGAGAGAACGACTGGGAGTTGGTGTATGGATCGAAGAAGTGAGAAATATGGGCTTTTACAGGAGGCAGCTCGTCAAAATCTGGTCTGCAGCAGTGTGATTGGTGCTGCTTGAAGAATATTGAGTGTGCAGGTGCGTGTAAATCTGGGCAACGTTACGCATTTTGCATGGCATTGTGAGTCATTTGAATAATAATTTGTTGAGAGAAACATTAGCATGCTAAACCAAACCCAAATGTTTCTTTTGAGAAGAGAGGCATTTTCTGCAATTGAAAGGCGCCTGTACAGTTAGTAGATAAATAAAATAAGACTGGGGCAGTTCCCCCTGCACTTGATAGGCATTGTCATGAAATTGCAGGGAATCAATAATACATATAGGACTAGATCATACATCACAACCAGGGTATCATCTGTGGAGAAGCTCAGTTCACTCTGCCACATCAGCATCTCACCTGTCACAAAAATTCATGTGACATGATGCACATGAATGGAGACTGTGTGCTGACGTGCACTGATGACCCGACTCGAACGTGGTATCGCACTGGGTTTGACTCAGATGTGTGACGCTCTCAGCTAATGTTCAAATGGAAGCTATCGGGAATGCTTTCTAGCCTCGCAAACTGACAGATGATTAGATTAGCTGTAATTGAGACATGTGCTCTAGCTGGAGCTGTTATTCCAGCACTCATCTTGAACTTGCCTCAAGACTGATGCTGCTCAGAAAATGAGGAGATGTGTGTCGAAGCATTGTACCATTAACGAACATGATTTAAATAATGCATACCACCTTCTAATTAAGCTTTTTTCATAATGAGTTTATTGGTTGTGATAATTGTCTGTTAGTGTTTTATAAATCAGTAATAGGCATGGTTGTGAAAAATTTGAAATTTTCTATTTTTATGAGCCCTTAAAGGGAAAGCTCACAGATTTACCTCATTAAATTTGGTCTGGAGACTTTGGGGAGTGTGAAAAAAGTTGTACAAAGCATTTTGTGGCGAGCTGTGTGAAGTCTGAAAATTTCCCTCAAGTGACTTGGGTTTAGTTGGTGTTGGAGCTGAAGACTACAAATCTGAAAATGAAAGAAATCTGGGGATGTGGAGTTCCTGCTCCTCATCTCTGCTTGCCGCTACTAGTATAACACACTCTGCTGAACAGCTATAAATGGACCATGTGTTGAGATCACGCTAAACAATTTCATCCAGTCCACTTATCCCAAACATCTGCACACACATGGAGCACTGAAGACATACTGCACCTCCTCTGCAGGTAGCAACACTTTTTATGTTAACTGCCATATAAATGAATACTGGTAGTGCTTTAGATTACACTGAGGAGTTCTGAATCTTCTACCAGAGAGTAAAATCTGGAAATCAGAGTCAAGGACATGAGTCACACTGACAATATTTTTTCGCACCCACACCTATAATAGCAATATAATGGATTGCATTAGTCTATTCAAGCTTGTCTTCATCAGTGTAATCTGATGAAGGGAAATTTCTACCACAGATTTACAGGAAGCATGTCTGTGCAAACTTGCACTCAGTAACATAGAGACTTTTGTTTCCCGTGCTCTACCTTCATGTGCCCCTTACAAACACACACGCAAACACAAATAGACAAACTGTTTTCATATCTTATTCCCAGACGCGCAGAGATGTAAACAGCATGTCCCTGTAAAGTGATTATGTGTGGCGCTGAGCAGAGCGAGCGCAGACAGGCTGACAGACAGAGCATGTGCACACAATGTGTCTGTGGCCTACTGATTATCTGTCTGCTTGTCTGTCTGTGTTGATCCATTCTACCCCTGCGCCACTGCCACTGTCACTGCCACTGCATGTTAGGGTTACAAATGACCGCCTGTCCCCCAGGAAACTAGCATCATCATCTGTACACAGAGCCGGATGGAAATGTCAGGAAACGTGCATTTATCTAACCAATCAATGCTAGAAGGCTGCAGAGAGCAGAGCTTACAGACATCGCTGAGGTGACATCTTATCCTTTGTTCGGCTTTTGAAATGCAGCAACTGTTTGGTCAAGACAGCTTGTAAGATAAAGGCACAGCTGGTTATGTCAATATACACAAGAGAGGGCACATGCAATTTGATGTTGTTGCATGTTGTAGGCATGCAACAACGTCTCCTGTGAGAAGGGATCCATCAGCCCTGTATGCTTAGTTCAAACCTGTGGCAGGACCAATCGGTCCCATGAGCAGACTCCATCAGATTAAGAGCCCCGAAGATAGACTGTTGATAAATGATAAAGCTGCGTAAATTGTTTTCGGTTCATTGCTATTACCTCCCTGCCACCACTACTGAGGAAATGTCATTTACACACGGGCCATGGCAGTCCTCCATGTATGGCTGTGGGTGTTCTCAAAGAGAAAAGGCTTATCTTGTTTAAGCATGGGCCAAATGCACAAGCTTCCCTGTTAAATGTGACTGTGTGCAAAGGTTATGCTTGGTCTCACTGAAGGGAACATACAGATAGCTTTGCTATTAATGTGTTGTTTCCTTATGAGCTGATATTGCATTTGAGTCACCCGCTTTCCCCCTGGTATACAGAGCAGCGCAGCGAGTGTTGTGTTTATGGATGCCGGGATATTGCTTGTGCTGTCCTGAGGGCACACTGGACATTTGTTATTGCTCCCAAATGTGGCACAGCATTCTCACTTATCTTGTGTTTATTCTTAGTGTACCCTCTTTCTCTGTGTATTTGTCAATGTGTGTGTGCAGCTCCAGAGACTAAAACGCTCGCTGTCCTTCAAGACCATCATGCGCAGCAAAAGTGTGGAGAACTTCTTCCAAAGGTCCTACAGCGACGCTCGCCTGCCCCCGGATTTCATCACTGACCTGCCGCCTCCTTCTCCTCCACTGCTGCCTGGCTCTCCCCTCGTCGGCGACCGCTCACCGTCCATTTCGCCATCTCTCAGCCCCAACCCCTCCATCTCCTCCCACTCCCCTTCTCTCAGCCTCTCCCCATCACTGCCCACCAAGCCTCCCCGACCTCAGATTACCCACTGTTTCCAGGACCATGTCTTTCGCAAACCCACAAACTGCCAGCATTGCAAGCACATGATAGTGGGTAAGGTGCTCAATCTACTTCCTGGACTCTCTTTGCTTTTTTTCAAGCCTGCAGCTGCAGCTTTCGCAGGATGTCTGACCTCCCTGTCTTTGCTTACATGGCATCCCATCTAATGCAAACTGGAGAACATTTTATGGAGAGAGCTAAAGTTGTTATATAGGACCAATGTTTTATCACAACAACAGGATTTAGGATTCTACAACTCCTTAAAACAAAGTTTGACATTTTGGCAGCTACACTTATTGGCTGTCTGATGGAGAGTTAGATGATGAGATTTATACCACTATCATATTAAAAATATAAGACTACAGCCAGCAGACAGTTAGCTTAGCACAAAGACTGATAACAGGTGGAAACAGCTAGCCTAGCCCTGTTTAACTATAATAAAGTTCAACTATAATAAAATCCACCTATCAGCACCTCCAAAGCTCCCCAATTGAGACGTGTGTTTAAGCCATATAATGTGCTGGACTGTTTCTTCACTCTGAGCAGTAACTTTGTTGAGTCGGTTTTACACTCAGGTTTTTTACGATTTACCACATGAGATATAATGTGTCAATTAGTGAGCTTAAAATGTGCTGGTAGGTGGATTTAGTTACAGATGTAAGAGTAGTATCAATCGTATCATCTAACTCAAAGTGAATATGTGTATTTCCCAAAATGTCTGTAATTCTTTTAAAGGTGTGGTAGCATGAACATAAATGAGTTTCAAGAACAGACAAAACCTTTAAAATGTTCTCACCTCACTGGCTGATTTTCTTTTACTTTATTTAAGAAAAATGTTATTCAAAACTGGACTTTGTCTCTCTCAATTTTTAGAGCTGTGAACAAACCATTAGATTATTAACAGGTATTGCTGTAGTGCAGATGTGTGAGTGTTTTCATCCCTAATTTGTCGCTTGCATGAGCTACTAGCCACTGCTAGTATTTCTGCTAAATCTGTCACTATGATTGATTACAGACTTTGTTCTGCTCCTCTGCATTTGTGCCTGTGCTTAGGTTTTTTTTATTGCATGCATTGAGTTTATTTATGTAATGCATCACCTCGTTCTAGATATACTCCTTTGCAGAGCCCAAACACAGTCCAGCCTGTGCCACCTTGTTAAGCTAATGAAGTGGAATCCATTTTTTCTCTTCAAAGTAAAAGCAGTGTTTTCATCAAACCATCCAATTAGCTTGATTGTCGATGTGTTCCCCATCTACAACAAATCCAGAAATCTATTTATCTTCCGTTTGTAGAATAAAAAGATTCTCAACCCCATAATTGTTAAAAACATTTAACAATCAACAGGATTTCTCATTACCTAACAACAAATGAGAAGAACATATCTTAATACTCGGTGGCTTTTATCACTGAAGCACTCAAATCGATTATGATTGAAATACCTCCAGCTGGTTTCCAATCTTGCTAGGTTGTTTTGGAAGAGGAGCTGTTGATTATGAACCTGTTAGTGTCACCTCTGCGAGCAGAGCCAGCTTGATAAAACTGGGATAGCTCTTGATTATGCTCTCTACCTGAGCAGTGAGAAACCTGCTTATATGATCCGGCCACTTTGATTTGTTAGCACTTTATACCTGTTGCAGACCTGCAGCCTGCTGGGTATTTCTTTTTGTGGTTGCCTCCATGTCTGCGTCTTCTATTCTCATTCTCTCATCTCTGTCCCTCTCTGCAGGAAACTCCAAACAAGCTCTGCGGTGTAAAACATGCAAGATGGCTGCTCACCTGTGGTGCACCTCAGAACTATCACAGCAGCCATGTCATGGGAAGGTGCGAATACACCCACTACTTTTTATCTTTAACTTGTGAATCGTCTCTTTTTAAAAAAAAATGTATTTGGCCTTTTTGGTGCTGTTGTCTTTCCTGTTTGAGAAGTTTGTGTATGTGGTGATCCAGACTGTTCAGCCATGGTGGCTATAACAAGTTTTTCCTCTGATAATTTCAAACAATCTGGAAATCTAAAAAATGTCACTTCCAATTTCTGGTGAGCAAAATCTCTATATGATATCAGTACCCAGTTGCATAGAGCAAAACATACTTAAAATTGATGAAGAGAATGAAAATGTGCCAAAACGAGTTCCTCTTAATCTCGTCTGACCTCCCATTTCTCCGATTTTAATACCAGCATTATAAAAACACCAGCAACAATAACCGTTTGGACTGCAATCATGATTTAAATAACCTGAGCAGAAACACTGTTGCCATGGCAACTTAACCATAAATCTGGGCTGATTGGACTGCTGGATCACTCTGAATTTTACATTATATGTTTTGTGGATGTTTTAAATACAAAAAAAAAGAAAAAAAAAAAAGGTTAAATTAATTATTAATTATTAATTAGTTAAATAATTATCGATTCAAATTACTCAGGGACAGCAGGATGTCATGCAGGTGTATGAACAAATTGTTGTATATTTTCGTATATATAATGCTACATCACTGCACACAACCATCCATTGCATCAACACACACACACACACACACACACACACACACACACACACACACACACACACACACACACACACACACTCGTGACCAGCTGAAGGCAGACTCTTAATTTACTGGTCAGATGTGCAGTTTAAGTTAAAATGCTGACAGAACACAGGTGTATATGGTAAAGGGCAGGATACTGTTTTCAGTATATGTGTATTAGGAGATGTGAAGTGCTGATGTGGCTGCAACGAAGCCATAAATCACATCACTGGGGCCAAAAAGAGTAGAATATGCATATTTATAACCCAACTTGATCTATAGCTGTATCTAAAATTGCTAAATCGCTAAAAGCATTCAATAGTGAGCAGAACATTTAAATTTCAGATGCCTTGGGACCAATGGTAAAAAGAAGTGCATTGTGGAATTTTTTGCAAATAGTAATATAAATGCTATGGATGCAGTATTGTTGATTCCATTGTGGGAATTTGAATTTGGGCACTGGGTTAAGGACAATCTTAGAAAGTGAGAATAGTGCACTAGGCAGCAAATTGGGAGTGATTTCAGACAGAGCTTTTGTGTTTATCCTCTTATGCATGGCATTAGCATGCAGCAAGAGGCAAGACCTTCTAAGAGCCACTTGGAAATTTTTAAGGTGTACAAAGACAGAGAGAGGGAGTGGTAGGGTATTGATGATGGCAGCGAAAGGTAAAATAAGGTCAGATCAGAACCTGGGCATCATTACAGGAACAAAGGTGTCATTTATTTGCTCAGCGGAGTTTCTCTCGTCAACTTAATGTGACAAAGTGAGAGGCTCATTTGCAAGTCAAGGCAAAGACAAACTGATATCTCAGCTGAATCACTTGCCATGTTTAATTCAGTGTAAAATTTCAGTCGTGCGGACACACAGACACGCAGAATTGCATGTCCATGCCTGTCTGTAAGCCATATGCACACAAGTAAGTGGCTGAGTGAATTCATTGTTCGTAATTAGAGGCAAAGAGAGCTAACATCTTTGCTTGACTTTGTGATTCCATGGCAGAAATGAGCTCTTACTGTGGCATGTGTATCGCTGTGTGTGCACTCGCATGTCTGTCAGTGTGTCTTGATGTGTTCCTGATTCTATTATTTTCAAATGACTCCATTAATGTCCTAAAATCACTACTTGGAGCCAGTTACCCTTCAGCCCAGCCTATAAACAGGAAGGGATGGAAACCGAAAGAAATTGTTCTGCTTTCTGCTCTCCTCCATTAGTCTGGAGCGTTCAAGCGAAACTTCAGCTCGCCGATGCTCGTCAATGACCAATTGTCTGTCGTCAGGGAAGTTCAACCAAGCCAAGGTGAGAATACCTGACTGTCTGTGTGTGTGTGTGTGCGCATTTATGAGTGAGTGCACGTGTGCATCGTTGTGTATGTGTCCCATGTGCTTTTGTTTTGTAATGTTGCTCTTGTCTAGCCTTTTTGGTTTATTTTTAGACTTTTGTGTGCTTGTGCGTGTACTGTAATGAAACCAGACCTGTCTCCATCTCACCTGACAACCGAGGAGCATGAAGTGGAAAAATAGAAAGAGGAAGAACAAATTCAGCTTCTCTTGGAGGCTGATGGACGGTCTGCACCCTGAAAGTATGTGAATAAATATTTATACGTTCTAATGTTTATGTTTTATATCTCTGTTGATGATTTGTACTGTATATCCTTGGACTCATGCAGGGTATTAATTCATTGCCTGGCATTACAGCTTGCATGTTTAAAGCTTGATAAACATTTAAATGCTGCCTATTTCTGATTACTCTGAGTCCTAACTAGCTCTCTGTGTCATAACATCCATGTAGGTATATATTTCACATAGAAAACCATAACAATTTAACAACAAGCTGACATTTCATTGTCACTTTATTGTCTCTTAGTCAAGCAAACCTGCTGAAGGCTAAAACACAGCAAGTTTTTAGACTCACTCGCCTTAAGGTACCTGAATTTGTTCTTCCTTTCGCTATGGTCTCTGAAAGCCATACCTTTTTAGCTGATTATCTGTGTAGGTGATACAGCCCTTTGTCTCACAGACTGCATGACTCCCTGAACCAGGGTTAGCACCTCATGCTGTCACTTCCTTGTACTAACCATGAATCAGGACACAATTAACCTACGGCTCCGTCATCACCCCCGAGCTCTGAACCATGACGCCTGGGACTCTGCCAGGGCCAGCTGAGACTGCAACCTGCCAAACTCACATCACACGTTGCAAAGTGTCCTCATAATTATTGCCAACAAAAGGCTCGGTAAAATGTTGAGCTCATGTTTACGCGCATAAATATTAGGTGGCAATTTTTATGATGGATTTACTGACACACTCTGTAATTTCCCGTCAACTGCCTTTTGGCAAATGAGATTATTGTCTCGTGTTAAACTTCATTTGGGATAGTGAGAGTCTAATAGCTGCAGGAGTAAAGTATATAACTGTTAATGCTTGCAATGGCAATTAAAATCTGATTACCAACCAAGTGAATGATGTATTCAATTATTTGTTTCTCGAACAACAGCTGCGTTAGGTTAAAATTAAGGTTTTAGATTTTATTTTGGTTTTGATTCCAGTTGAAGGACTAGTTTAGGAAAGAATGGCTATGTTGTTGGGGCTAAAATGGTCAAATTGTGGTTTAGCTAATCGTTTGTCAAAATAAGCTCAAGTCACAAAAGCCTATGGTTGTTAAAGGTATATATGAAGACAGATATGAAGCCATTTATCATATAACATCCTCCTTTCTGCACTGAAGAAAGGGGTCAAGCGCACGGCTTTCTATTGTTTACTCTCTTCCCTTGCAATTAATTGCTCTTTGCAGAAAAACCTCCTTCACTGAAACTGCTACAATCAATTTAAATCACAAATGAAGTTTTTCTCCTATAAAGATTTGTCGCAAAGCAGAATTTCAGTTTTTAGGTTACTGTTTAATTTCTCATCTGTCTGACAACAGCATGGAGGCACTGACTTCAGTATGAAACAGCAAATCATTACGGCCTCATCCTGCATAGACACATACACACAGCACATCTGGCCCTGCAGAAAAATCATTCTTCCCTCCATTCGACTCTTGTTGAGTTGGACGGACAAAGGAGCAGAAAATCGAATTCCTAACTTTAGAAATGCTCTGATGGCACCAAGCACTGCCGTCTACATGAAATGTAGCAATGAAGGCTTTCTGAGGATTTCCATATTTTAAATCTCATCTCTTATTCCCACTCTACCACAGTTCCAGACGTATTATGGCTATTAAAACTAAGACACATATCTTGCCAATTAGTAAATGTATAAATAAATCAAAGCTTGTAGATTTAATGGAATGTATTGATGTCTCCTTAACTTTTGGCTGCTGTCCTCTCTCAAAGTGGGTCACTTTGGTCCAGGACTTACTGTGTTACTACAGTTATATTTAGATCCTCTGGTTCCTCCAGATTGGCATTATATTAATGATGTACAGTGTAACCTCAGTGTGTAGTCCAGTGTGGAGCTGTGTCTTTTGCGTAAATAATTTACGTGTACATTTGTAAATAATGTCAACGCAAGTGTGTGCGTGCATGAGATTTATGAATGTGTGTGTGTGTGGTTTCAGAGGCTGCGCGGATGCGTGTAGACCCTGTGTATGCTGCCTTGCGCTACGGGACGTCCTTGGCACAGATGAGCCGCTCCAGTTTTGGCAGTTTGTCAGAGTCGCCAACACGCAGCCTGGTATGACATCATCACCCTGTGGGCGAGGGTAGAGGACGTACAAAGTTTTTACGATATTGGACAATTGGTCAATATACTAGTGAAGCGTTGAGATCATAGATACTGCAGTGATTTGTAGCACTTCAGAATGCTCCCTAGTTCAAGGTTCAAATCATTAGAATTGATTGGAAAACATCAAATATTGCTATGGATCAAGCTTTAAAGGAATAGTTTGACATGTTAGGTACTGTGTGTATTCACATTCTGGCAGAGTGGTATCAATCTTCTCATCTAACTCTCCGCCACAAATAATGAGCGTATTTCTCAAAATGTCAAACCTTTTCTTGAAATTTTTATTTAAAAGTGTCCTCTCTTTCGAGGTCATGCTACTTACTTACTGTAAATCCAATTTGGGCATATGGTGAAGTGTTGCAATTGAGCCCCAGGGTGTCATCTATGAGGTCTATAATGGATGACACCGGTCTCTGTGCTCTTCTCATTAAAGGTGTAGTAGTTAGAACCAGTGTGCAAATCTCCCCAAAGCCTTTTTATACACAACCTAACAGTATATAGGCCATGTATGCAGGTCCTTTTTACAACTCTGAGAACTCCTCATCTCTATGTGTGTATTCTGAATAATTGAGACTCAAAAATGTTTTACTCCCACTTTCAAATGCATCCTCTTTGACCTCCTGGTGCTAACATTTTATTGTTTCCTCTCTATTTCCTTCTTTGATAAGGGGGAGGGAGGTGAGGAGAGTCAGCAGAGACAGAGCAGCATGGAGGAAGAGATAACTCAGGAGACAGGGGGTAAACACTGCTGTGATTCTGTGTCATCATGTATGTGGATATGCAATGTGGCCTATGTGTGTCTTTTGCATATGTTGTGTTTACCTGTGCATGTCTGTGTGTGTGTGTGAGAGACTTACTGTATCTGGTTGTGAAAAATGACATGCCTGATTGCATATGTGTGTGTGTGTGTGTGTATGTGTGTGCCTGGCACCTTCTAAAAAAAATTTCTCACCACCTCCAGACGTCCCTGTCCCCGACGCCGAGATCGAGAAGGAGGAAGACGAGAGCAGCGGGCCAGCACCGACTCCCGCAGAGGACAGCAGCGTGAAGGTACCTCTCTTTTTAATCCCTGTGAGCAGACTGTCACCCCTTGTTGTGTTCTTCCTCAAGCGTGTATTTCTGTCTCACTACCTCCCCCTCCCTGTGTCACTCTGTATCAAGGTGCCCAAGCGCATTGAAGTTCACTCCATCCACACCTATGTGGCGCTCTACAAGTTTCTGCCTCAGGAACACAATGACCTGGAACTACAGTGAGTAAAAGCCAAGCAGACTGCAACATTTTTTTATAACCATGTGTGCAAGTGCAGGAGTGCTTGTGTGGTATTGTGTTTTTCTTATTGTGTGTGTGTGTGTGTGTGTGAGTGCATTTGCTTTGTCTGTGTTTTTGTCCCTCCCTGTTTTGCCCTAGCTGTTGTTCCTGCAGGATGAAAATGTCCCCACCATCTGCATAGCATGGTGCCGGGGCGCCCTTAAGGATGACTAATTATAAACTTGGAGCCCATCACTGTCCCCTTGTAGAGCTAGTGAATGAGCTGTGTTCCCAGTAGGGAAGAGGATAAAGACACTGAGAGATGAAAGGGCGGATAGACATAAGGGGAGATGGCATAGAGCTAAAGATTATCATGAAGAGAGAGAGGGAGAGAGGCAGGGAATGCAAAGTGCAAATATAGAAGTTAAAGATTTATAAGATGAAAGAGGATGTGGAAAGGAAGGACATAGCAGTACAGTTAGGGCTGTGTGTGTGTGTGTGTGTGTGTGTGTGTGTGTGTGTGTGTGTGTGTGTGTGTGTGTGGATGGTTAGGGGACTGCTTTCACAAAGGTAAAAGATCCACAGGACTGTCAGCCATCTGTGCTGCAGTTCTGTGAGTGTGACTGCACAATATACTGGATGTGAGCTAATGAAAGCATACGTGTCTCTGTCAGGGTTTGACCAGTATACTCTGCAGAAGTCAAGAACAGAGAGCAGTTTTTGTCATTTATTCAGGCAGGTTAGATGAAGATAAGCCACCAAATCTTCATGGCTGTGTCTGAATCGTTCGTTATTTGCTCCACAATGCACTACAATTGCCCTCTGCTATGACATTGGAGTGTCAGAATTTTGAGTGTGAAATTATAAATGTATTAATATAATTATTATCTATCTATAGATAGATAGATACATAGAGGAATGGGATGAAAAAAGTAGTGCCCACAATGCAATGCTTAACATTTCATAGATGCGAAAAAGAACAGTCAGGCAACACGACACCTGTCTTGAATCTCAGTTTATTGCTCACTGTAGAGTAAACACAGGGGCGGCTGTGGCTGAGAGGATAGTGTGGTCGTCCATTAACCCCAGGGTTGGTGGTTTGATCCCAGCTGTCCGCATGTCGAAGTGTCCCTGGGCAAGACACTGAACCCTGAGTTGCCCCTGGTGGAGGCCAGCATGGCAACTGTGTCCCCATCGGTGCATGAATGTGGTGTGAATGTGCATCCCCTAAATGTCTGTTTGTCTGCCCAGGGTGTTTCCCTGCCTCTCGCCCAACGTTAGCTGGGATTGGCTCCAGCCCTGCGACCCTTTGGGATAAGCAGTATGGATAATGAATGAATGAATGTAGAGTAAACTGTCTAGTGTCTATTATATATGGAGTAGTGAAAAAGTGGATTACTTCTATCATAAGAGTGATAAATCTGTTAGTTGCCCCACCCTAACAGGTGTCAATCAAACTCAATTATACTACCACGGCCCTGAGGAGAGACCTAATCAGGCAAAATAAGTGGGGAAAAAAAACTGGTTGCACAATTGGTGTGGATATACAATACCTTTTTTCACACCAGGGATTTTGGCTTGTCATAGCAGAAAAAGTCCAAATGTAACCTAATTTGATAATTTAGAAAATTACTGCACTCCATTTAGTTGAACTAGTTCCAGGGTCCTGGCATTGTTGTTGGTATTATGCACACAGGCTCACTGTCGTGGCTTACTGGGACACTTGGTGGAACTAAGCCATCATTAACAAAATTAGTTTCACCTGTGCTTTTCCTGCTATGACATGTTAACACGTCTGCTGGGAAAAAGGTCTGTAGGTGTGTGGGGCTTTTTGATTTGGGGGGGATTTTTGCCATTTTTCCTGCTAAGACAAACACGAGACCTTTCTTGTATGGTTAAGCTTGTAGTTTAAAGGTGAAGTAAGATTAGCTTAGTTTAGCTTTATTAATAGTCAGTTGATAGGATCAAGCAGCAGCTCCTCTCAAACGTAGTGCTGAATGTTTAATATTTTCTACTCTTTTGACCAATTAACAGTTTTCATTTTCACTCAAAGAAAACACACAAAATCCAAAACCGTCACACTGTCATGTGTTTGTGCCTCCCTGGATGTGGGTGCACAGAAACAGAAAATACTGGCGCAACATTTGATATGTGTCAGAATGTGAAGATAGTGACATTAAAAATATGTAAATTACAATATGTTCTTAAATTAGACCCACGTTCCATTAATGTAGGATTATAAAGGCGTTGCTGTGCCCACAGACATCAGTTAAACTCTGCTAATCCCACTGAAACATACCTTGAAACTGCATGCAGATTATGTCTCACTCTGCGTAACAGCTAGAGGGTATTTTATATCCAAAAAACAAACTATACATTTACATTTTAAGTAGCGTGCTCCTGGGAGAAATGGCTAGTATCAGAGTATCAGTTGAGATATATGGGTCTCACCCTACTTGGTAAGTTCTTATATAACTTTGCATATGTGTGTGTGTGTGTGTGTGTGTGTGTGCGCGCAGTTCTGTTTGTGAGTGATCATCATATAGGGCAGTAATGACAGCAGACACCCAGGAGACGCAACATACAGAAGTGCAATTGGGACACCAGTTTCTCCCTGTGTATCTAGGACAGTGGATACACTGTGTGTGTGTTGAAAAGATAAAAAAACTGGTAACAGCATTAGCATGCAGGCCAGGTTGGCTGCAGATCAGGTCCAGCCTTCACTGCAGTAGGCGCTACAGAGTCGTTTTTCATGTAGACCTCATGACTTTGGTGTCAGCTGCTCTGTCACCTCTGCAGAGGCACACAAAGACTCATTCACATTTAAACCTCCACGGCTTTGTAACCGTGGGTACAACAGCTTTCTGTGGCAGTCTGATAATGTTATCTTTTGTGCTTGCACTCTACTCTTTTTATTCTTTTTTTCCTGCTTGCCATTCTCACTCTCTTACCTCCTTCATCTCCCAATATTGTATCCCACTCTCGTCTCCCCATCCCCCTTTTCCTCTCCATCTCAATCACCTCCCCTTTCATGCCTCCTTTTTTTGATCTTCTCTCTTGTCTTATCTCCTCTAGGCCCGGTGATCGGGTGCAGGTCACTGACGACTCTAATGAAGAGTGGTGGAAGGTGGGTAATAAATCATCTGCAAGCGTGTGTGTGTTCTTGTGTGAATAATGTGTATTTTAGTGTACAGAAATATGTGTGCATGCATATATTGTGCACGTGTTAATCCAAGTCTTTAAATCGAGCATTTAATGCATAACACCTGCTCCATTTTTGCTTGTCATACACATGCACGCAGCCACAGATGGAAATAGAACATAATTTCCTCTGAAAATTACCAAGGGTTTAACATAATGAACTTGACTAGTGTTGCAACCTTAAAGAGGTCTTTATTGAGTCTGTAATGAGCTTCACACGCTACAAATTGAAATAAGTGTGTGTGTGTCTCAGAGAAAAAGGAAGATGCACCCAGAATTAACTGAAGTGCTGAGGCTATATCTTCTATCAGTGGACCAATACTCACTAAACTCCTAAATGAACACTGCCACTCCGAGGAATCTTTAAAATATGTATAATTTGTGAATCATCTGTTCATCACTAATGTGTAGCTCGTGAATAACAATAAACACATAAATACCTGAGATAGGGTGATAAACAGTGAAATGTTGCGGCATAATGAGGTTCAACTGTTTTCAACAGACTATAATCTGCTGTTACGGTTTTTCTTTAAATGCATAGAAAACAAATCTGACAATGTGAAGCAATTTCTTCTTTGCATTTCAAATCAGTTATTACCTTAATTTGTGTAATTGGAGTGTTCTGCCTTCTCAAATTGTATTATGTATCTGCGGCCACAATGATTTTGACACAAATGTGAGCAAGTGTGTTGTTGCTGTCTCTGTCTCACACACTTTTAATGTCCCATACATATTCAGAATGGAGAAAATGATGGCACCAAAAATACCTCTTTCTTTCTACTGACTTACCAGAGGATATCAAAGCAGAAACATATCAATAAGTTCAGAAATGTTCAGCCAGTCTGGACTCATCAGCTCCGTACAACACATAGCCAGGCCTTAAAAAAAACGTATATACTGTATAGGGACAGACACAATGAATCAGTGGTCACATAATAAAACTAGAGCATTGAATATGATATTAAATTACTTGAAGTTGATTTTATATTGCAGTCATCATGACAACTCAGATACATGTTGACTGATTGTAACGTTCTCCTGTGTTTTTCAGGGCAAGAGTGGCGACAGAGTCGGCTTCTTCCCTTCCAACTTTGTGCAGCGGGTCCGGCCCGGAGAGAGAGTGTGGCGGGTCATCCAGGGCCTTCCCGGCAACCGAGAGCGAGGACACATGGCCGTGAGAGAATCGCAGGTACACCTATATCATCATGGTCTTTAATTACTTATTACACTCGTATTCTTTTCATTTTTATTTTGCTCTTCTTCTAATTTATGTTTAAACTCCTTAAAGAACTACACTGAACTTTTGGAATCATTTGTCACCTTATATAGTTGGTGATGATAAGGTTCCCTCTACTTGCAGAGTTGCAGGGGGCTGGAGCCAATCCCAGCACACACCGGGTGAGAGGCAGGGTGCATCCTGGTCAGTGTGTGATCAAAGGATTGGCACTAATATGATCTTTGTCTCTGTGTGGCCGCACAACAAGGCTCATCATATCCAGTTTTATTTTTTACAGACTTTCAGCAGGAAGATACATTGATTGATGAGACCATGTCACTTTGTCACCCATCATTTATCTTCCCAGACTTGTGTTTCCTGCTGCAAGAAGCAGCGGTGCCATAGTTTACATTAACATTTTCTTATTACAAAATGAGAAGAAAAATGTTATTAGTATTTTTAAATTATATAGTGTAGTATTTTTTAATTGCTTGAACAGATTTTGTAAATTTGTGAAAAGAATTTCACAAATTAATCCATGCTAAGCATAAATTACATTGAATTACAGGCAATGTTCATTCACATACACATTAAGAGAAAGATTATGATATTTAGTCGTGTAACTTTCTGCTAAAATGGATATACCTGTTGGCAATCATGTTCTGAAGTGTAAAATTCCTTAAAGAAAGATTTTAGAAAGATTGTATTGAGAGAAAATAAAGCAACGTAGTTTTTGTCTCCTCAGATCTGTGTGGGGAAGCTAGAAGACGGCGAGGTGTTTCTGAAGCTGAGCAGTGGGAAGAAGAGAGGGCTGGTCCCAGCTGACTCCATAGAGGAGATCTGAACCTCTGTGCACACATTGCCATCCTTCATCCTTCCACTTCTACTTCCCCGGGACGCACCGATCTTCAAACTATCAGCATTACCCCTCCCCCACATTCACCTCGGCACAAAGACAGCCACAGCCTCTCCAGCCAGTCCTTACTGACTTCAAGCAAAAACAGATAAACTGGACGGAATACACACAGTTCTGCAAAGAGCTGGAACCACACCCGCCTATGAACACGTGATGTCCGGCTGATTTGATTTACTGTCTTTAATAGAGTCTTTAATAGGATGTACAGTTATGCAGTAGTCCTGCTCTTAGAAAGGAACTGTTTCTCAGCAGTCTATTGCTGTAGGTTTACCTTTCCAATACAAAAATCAATGTTTAGTTAGAGGGTGCACAAGTCAGAAATGCTTTAAATATGCTTGCTGGGTGCCGGTTCACATTTTATTTTTCCTCATCAAAAAGACGTCTACCAGTGTGGGAGGAGTCCTGTTATGGGAACATGATGCTTCTGTCAGTGTCCTTTTTCTTCATTCTACCCACTCTGTATGTCTCATCCCTATCTGCTCATGTTAGGGCCTCTGGCCTGGGGACTGATTCCAGCTTCATGTAGACTGGTACACAACATGAGGCACTCGCCAAGGACAGCCAGAGAAAGGCACTGCCATTCAGACAGACCGGGGAATCAGATGAAAGGAGTACACGTGATCCGAAAATCCTCAGCAGTGTCAGGCTGACTTATAACTGCACTCCCCAACTTGTGAATGCAGAACTGAGAAGCTTTTCAAAAGAAAATGGGAGGCTCTGAGGATATTTTCACAGGAAACTCAAAGGCTTTTTCTCCTGACTTTTTTTCTGTATAAAATAACAATGAAAATGGTCCAAAAATGCGTCAGCATTTTTTAATTTCTGGAAAGACAGCATACATCAACCATGGTGAACCCCATGATCCGCTGAACGATGAACTCAACAAATTTTGCAAAACAAACTTTCCCTTTTCAACAATCTACAAGACAGGAACTTAGATTTATAGGAATTTCATAAAAATGATCTCTTGCCTTTTCTTTTTGGTTAATGGCATATCCATACAGGAATAAATGTTGGTGTAACATATGTTATTGATTACTCAGAAACAGCAGTGATTTTCTAGGGTCTATATTTTGTTGTCTTACTGTTTAAAGCAAAGATGATGAAGGAGAATTCAGCAGGAGGGGAGATGAAAGTTGCGAGTCTCTCTTGGATAACTTAGAGGGTGGTCCTCTCTCATTTGGCTGGTTGTTGTGAGCAATGAACAAGACAAATGTGTCAACATCCTCCAAGTGTAGCAGATACAAGTGCTGGGAGCTGTTCTCCTGTCTTCACATGAAGGAGCTTGGCGGGCATAAAAGGGTCGGTCGTAGACCAGACGAAGAGCCCCAGCGGGTGTTTGCAAGTGTGGCACAGCATTTAAACATGACTTCACTAGAGCTGCAACAGCGGGAAATAGCCAGTCTGCCAGAAAAACAACAACACAATGGGGATCTTTCCGACCATGACAAGAAGTCCAAGTTTCACTCACAGCTTGTAGGAGGACACAGGAAAACAGAGGCAGGAGGAGGTGCAGTGAGGTGAATGACATCAGTATTATTGAACCATCATGAGTCAGCATGTGCATGCAGGTAGTGCTGTATTCATGAGTGCACGAGTCATCATTGATCAAATGTCAGCCTGTCATTTCCATCTTCCACTCCCTGCTTGGCCTCTCGTGCCCTCTCTTTATTGATGTGACCGGTCAGATATGGAAAACAGTGAAGGCATTTCTTTTCTTGTATGTAGGTACACTTTTGATGGTTTAGACGTCCATCGATTCATTCATCCATTACTTATTTAATACATTTGATTTCTTTACAGACAGAGGAGACACACTCTGCTTGTGAAAGATCACGAACATGAAGAAACTGTAGGACTGAAGCACATAATGCAACAGAAGAATGATGGCACTGCAAATTATGACATTATTTAACTCATATGTCTTCATTCAAAGCACATTCAGAGCACTACATTTCAATATATGTGAAAGCCTTTAGAGACTGTGAGAAATGAGCTTCTCTTCTTGTAATAATGGGAATAGCACTTTATTTTGTGCCATCTGAATAAGTTGTTCTTTTTGTTGAGGTATCTCCTTCATAGTGATAGCTGTCATGTTAAACAATACTTTACCTGCAACATCTTCGGGCTGATGGCTTGTCTTTGTGCGTCAGATGTTTCTAAAGTCAAAAAATATCACAGATGGACAAAACTGAGAATTACACAACAGAAACCATAATGGAGAAAAATGGTGCCAGAGCAGAACTGGATTTATGATTTTAACCCATGTAAACACTTTATCTTGCATTGCGTCTGGCGTTATGTAGCATCACATGATCACACCTTTTAGAATTCAAAATGTAAAGTATGTGTTTGGATGTGTCCTGAGCCCAGAGTCATTGGTTGGCCACATACTTCAATAAAAGATCTTTACAAAACAGTCTCTGGCTTTTTCATGTACGGAGTCTGTCACACGATTTGCACACTGGCACTTTGAAGATACTGTAGGTCTGTAAGACAGATCATAGCTTTGGGTGTTTTTCTATATTTGTAATCATATTTGTGGACTATTTAGGTCAAAGATAGCAGGGAGCTCCTAAATAACACTGCTTTAATGGCAAATTTCAGTGGCGTCCAAGCATAATGCACTATCCTCCATCCACAAACACACACTGCCTTCACAGAGGAATGCCAAATGATGCTTGAAACACAGAGGCAATATAAATATCACGTAATGGCACTGCTGGAGGGAGAGTAATTCAGACCTTTTTATTTCATCACAAACAGCTGCATAAACCATATAAAAAGTAATGACATTTTTAGCAAACAACAAACAGTCAAATCAAGGAAACTAACACTGGTTGATTTTACGAATTTGGTCTTATTCACTCTACAATGAAATTTGTCAGCACAGCTGAGTGTTAGTAGTCTTGGTGTTAGCTGAACAGCTGAACACTTCTGTCAATTCTCAAGAGAGCATGTTATGTAGTATATAGCAAGCCAAACAGTTGTCCTGGAGTATAAAATAATTTGTATTTATACCAGAATTTGCAATAAGCTGTTTTTGAGAGCATACATGCACCTGTTCTCTAGTTGATGGTGAATGATGACTCATCCTGTTTTCAAGCTGATGTGCCGTGGTGCACATCACACAAACTAAAAGAGCTCAAACAAGCGTCTCAATCAAGACCAATTTGACCTTTTCTTTTTGTTTTTTTGAAGCCATTTTCTGAAGCTGCATTTCAGTGGATAAACAATGGCAATCATTTTTACTTTTGGCTGAACGATTTTCTTTTAAGGCCAACTCTACTGGTGCGTATGTTTGATTTTTGAGTGTACATTTGGCTTTGTTTGACACCAGCTAAACAATAGCCTGTGTCTTCACAGAAGGGGTCTTCGGTTGGTTGATATAGTGGCTGAGTTTCATCACCAATAGTGGCTGCTATACCTCTATTAACACTTGACAGTGCTGCCCATCTGCTGTGACTCAGAGCACGGCAAGTACTCACAAGCTGATGAAACTTTGCCAGTGTGGGAGAGCGTTGTTGAACTCTCATCTAATCTTCTCATTTCATTTTTCTGGCTCGATCTACCTCTCTCAATCTCTCCCTACCTCCTTTCCTACTCTCACAGTACAGAAGTTGACACAGACCCTCACACTTCTGGCTCAGTCTCTCTTCCTATCCGTTTCTGGCACTGCCTTCATGCCGATGTCTCTCTGTCTTGCATCAGTCTGGCTCTCAGTTACACTTGAGAGAAGAAAACAAGGGAATGACTGTCTTATTTCCTTTCCTATTTTTTCTACCTCCTGTTTTGCCATTACTTATAATTCAAGTTATTTAATTATGGAGACATGTCTGAGGAGGTGGGGAAGCTCCTGAAAATAAAATTGCCTATTAATAATGCCTCATTTCTGCTGGCTGCTCCAGCTCAGCTTGGCCATAAGATGAACTTTCTAAAGTAGTAAAGTAACAGGAGGGGGACAATTAAGGCCGGGTGCAAATGTGGTTATTTCTGAAATCTGGCCCGGTGTCATATCTGGTTGACCCTGCACAGACCCTGCAGAGGTTTGCTTTGTAATAAATGTCCACTATCATTATTCAGAATGTCCCCTGCTGTTATTATTTCATCTCATGACCTTTGGAGGTGCCTCCAAGCAAGTGTCAGGACTAACATCCTCTGTGCCTTCTGTCCCGGTCCAGGTGAATAGAGAGCCATAACATCAATATGGACAGACAAAGAGAGAGAGAGAGAGAAATTAGACAAATAGAGGAACAGAGTGACATTGAGAGAACATCAGCTGCTGTTCTGAACATTGTGTTCCTCCATTTTCATCCATGTGGTTCTTTCTAGTTAACATCAAACTGTTGCTGTGCTGTGTTTTGCTGTAGGTTTCCAGTGTTGTTCAGGTGTGGACCAGAATCACAACACGAGGAACACAAACTAACAAAAACTAAAATCCCAGTTTTGCTTTACAGCTGTGAGCCAGGAGCTCACTACAGCTGAACATCTTCACATTATGAGCGGCCTAATCCTGGTGAACAGTTCGGTTTTTAACTGATTTCAGGTGGAAACCTAATTGGATCTTAAGTATATAACAGTCAGGTTGACGTCTTACACATTACAGTAGATATAATGCTGTGTGATAAGCAGCTGGCAAAGAATCATGTAGCATTAATTGAAAGTAAACAGAAAATAGATCTCAGTAAACATTTCTCATAGCTACTGATCATCAAGGTCACACAGCCATTGTTTAACCATCATTTGGGGTGAACTGGTTGTAATCAGGTTCCCTGCACATTTTACTTGTTTCATTTCAGCCCAGATAGGACAGAATGATGGCACTGGCCCTGACAGATACAGCCAAGCCCACATTTTCTCAGTTGAATGTCCACATCCACTTCTTCACATCCTAAGCAAAGTTGCAATACCGATATTCAAATGTGCAATAATGTAAATTCAATAGTTTTTGTATATATATATACACATATATTTTTTTTGTTTTGCATGCTATACTTACTATATCTGCTGCTCTTTTTGCACTATAACCTTTGCTGCTGTAACACTGCAATTTCCCTACTGAGGGACTAATAAAGGATTATCTTTCCTTAAAACAGATTTCAATCCAACCCCTCTCAGCCACCACCCCAAACCCTCCCCGCCATGGTGTTTCTTTTTATAAGTATGCAATTTTCACACTTTCTGTTTTTAGAGGGAGGAAGCGAACGATTATCGAAGCAACGCAAATAATGACAAAAGAAGCTGTCAGGGGAATCCAATTGCAAAAATAGAGATGAGTAAATGAATAGCCATTCCCAGAATAGCAGGTAATCACAAGTTGCTAAATCACACACACAAACACACACCGGCCTGTCACTGATACTGGCTGACAGAAGTATAAAGACTTATTTCTTCAGCTGCGAGTACAACATACCATTACCCTTTCTACTTCACCCACACAGGAACAAATGCAGTGCAATAATCTGTCTTTGACATCAAGCTACCACACACACACACACATAAATATAAAGTATGAGCAGAAAGAGGGAAATAGAGACAAAAAGCAATTTATCATGCTGTCACATGTGTGTAGTTTACAGATGGCACAGGGGCGAGGTTGAAGTTTATCATTTCATTCTTGTTTTACAGCCCCACTATTCCGGTTACACTCCCGTTTCCTCTCCTTCTATATTGCACATAACAGGAAGGAAGAGAAAAATTTAATTAAGGAAGGACAATAGTCTTAGATAGTCTTATTTAATAAAACAAACCTCAAAGACACACACAACGACAAGATCGAGGCTGAGGTGCATCGACTGCACAGAGTTTTGCAGAAGAAACCAAATCCAGTCCGCCTTAACTGGGATCACTGACCATCTTTTTCTCTCACTCACCACTTTAAAAAAAAGCTTGTAGAAAACACCTCTGTCTTTCCAGCAAAGAATGCATGTAAATCAGGGATTACAGAGTGCTGTGGGACAAAGCAGCATAGAGCCATGAGAAGGATTAACTCAATTTTGGGGGAGATTGGACCGCTGGTCTACTTTGCTTTTAAGCAAGAAGAAGAGTATAAACATAATCACTCATGTGTTTGGCACATGGTTTGCTCTTGTGCTCTCAATGTTTACTGTCGCGTATCCATCATGATGAGCAACTGCTGGTAACTATCTCAAAAATTTGATTTGAAATTTAGCAGTTCTAAAGCTAAAAGGACAACACCATATTCCAGGTCTGTTATTTTATTCTGCTTTATTAATTTATTTCAGTGTTTGACATTTCATTATTTGTTTCCTGACTACTGAGGATCCTGTACCCAGCGAGATTGAAGATTTATAGGCTGACACAAATTTGCTTCAATGTTCAGCTCAGTCACATAATTGTAAGTTAACACAAGATTGACATATCACCACTTTGTAAGTTGATATGGTGAACTTGTTGCTTATTTACACATCCAGCAGTTACAGAGCAACATAATCATCCATTTGGAGGCGTATTTCTGGCCACCTGAATTATGTAAGTTCAATAATAACTCTATTTTTGCTCTGTTTAGGGTCTCTACCAACTCCTGTCAGAAATAACTGACTCGTTAGCTGCTAAATGACACAAGCTTAAAGTACCAAACAAAGGATTTATTTTCAATAACAAATCAATA
>JAVQJV010123823.1:0-19238 GCA_036024995.1 Gadopsis bispinosus | reverse complement strand
CTATGCATTACTTACATCATGATACAGATTTATAAAACCACTTAAAGAGGGATTACAGTTTTTCCATGTGCATGAAAGAATGTGACGTTTTTTAAATTATTAAATAATTAATCCTGTTCGATATTTCTTTAGAATAAACCAGAACTTCAAATGGTGGTATATTATCTTTTTTTTAGATTAAACCAATTATGCAGGATCAGCCAAAGTGTGATGTGACAGAACATTAATAACACAGATGTGCAAAGAACAAACAGGGGTCAATCTCAAACTGAAACCTTTTTTTTTTTAAGATTTCTGCAGATGGATTTTTAGAAATACTTTAACCGTAGGAGACACTGGCCATTTTTAAGACTACTTATTACTTCTTATTGCTATATTGTTGTCACTTATTTTGACTTCAATGAAATCGTGAACAAACGTATATAATAATGTTTTAATCGTAATAGTTCTTTGTTACAATAGTTTCACAATGATATGACCATAGCATTGTGCGGTAAAGGCATAAAGGCCACATTTCCCAGAATCCTCTGCGCGCTGCTCACCCCTCTTAGTTTTTGCATCCGGGTCTACGCTTCCTTTTCCTCTGTGCCTAGATGCGATGAGGACCTAGGATTTTCCGGACCTCTGAAAAATCCGAATCCATCCTTGTAGAAGGCACCGCCGAACCTCGCCAAAATGACCGAGCAGATGACAGTGAGGGGGACCCTGAAGGGCCACAGTGGATGGGTCACCCAGATCGCCACTACGCCCCAGTATCCCGACATGATTCTGTCGGCGTCCCGAGGTGAGGCTTCCCCCACCGGCTACGCCAACATGGCTAACATAGCATTAGGCAGCAAGTTGGTCTGCTGCTGTAACGTAAGACAAACGACGATTCTGGTCTGTTGGACACATTAAATATTTATAAACAGCATCGAGGGCATGTAATCTCTATTTTTATGCTTTTACGGAGTCAGAAAATGCTTTATAGTAACGAGGAAGTCGCCGGTCAGCTAACACTATCAGGCGTCATATGTAATTCAGCCTTGGAGAGTTTCACATTGACTCTGTGACACGTGTATTATACACAAGGGTAATACAAGTGTAGTTGCATGAACAAATGTGTGGGGCTGGCAACAATCCACTCCTAACCTTAGCAGATTGAGTGTCCATTGCATGTTTGACAGCTTCCCTTGGAAGTGCACTTGCACAATGCTAACAGTACTTGCTAATGCCCATAGTATCTACTAAGTGACAGTACTTGCTAATGTCCATAGTATTTACTAAGTGAATGAAATATGGACATTGAGTTTTAAAAATAAAAGTACCTGTGTTTGTTTTTCAGACAAGTCTATCATCATGTGGAAGCTGACCCGTGATGAAACCAACTATGGCATCCCCCAGCGCTCCTTGAGGGGCCACTCTCACTTTGTAAGTGATGTTGTCATCTCCTCTGATGGACAGTTTGCCCTGTCCGGTGCCTGGGATGGATGCCTCCGCCTGTGGGACCTCACCACGTAAGTGCAGGGAGTGGAAATCTCTTCAGTACTGGTGGAACGACGTTTCCTCCAAAGGGTAACTGTAGATTGGTTTGTATGTGTCCAACGCAGGTTAAAGTTAAGCAGGAAAGTGTTTTCATTGCTGCAAGAAATTCTGGATGCATGAAATCAGGTCTGACCTTGGATCTATAATTGCATGACACAAAGATATTCCTTTATAATCGTGGTTCTAAATTTATTCAGTGCCATCACGCACCTTTTTGTAATAATCAAACTCTGTGAAATGTAGGTTTGTTGTAAAAACTCATGTCTTTACCTAGACCTGGTATAGCCACATGATCACACACAACCAAAATCAGTCGTAGCTCTAAGCTCTGTGTTGAGCCTTTGTTCATATGAAATCTGACCGAATCAAAATGTTGCGTGGCCAGTTACTTTGGTTGACTTTACTGCAACTTGATGGATCTCCCATAGACTTAGACAGACATAGACGGCAACTTAGAAAAATATGACATCCTTCAGGGTTAACCTGAACTCTTACTTTCTTCTATGGAAGACGTTTAATGACCGGGTGCTGAAACACTGACGTTGCTATTAAAAGGGGAATATTAATTGTCACCCAGTTTTTGCATCCTTTTTTGCTGTCAACAGCTCTGTCCTCGCAGAGCCATATAATATTTTGAATTAAAAAAAAAACGTGCAGCTTTAAGCTGGGTGTATTTATGGATGTTGCCACTCCACAACATCTTTGAATTGTTTATAAACCAAAATCATTACTGTACTACACACGTATGTTCTCCAGCACCAACTTTTGTGATGTAAAAACATTGTTTTGACTCAAAGTTGTGTGTAGCCTTTGTAGTAGTTCTTAGCTGTGGCAATATTGGACTAGGTCATACTTCTTGCTCCTTGGGTGTCAAAAGATATGTAGCAACTGAAATGTTTGGTGTGATGTTTCCCCAGTGGCCTCACCACACGGCAATTTGTTGGACACACCAAGGATGTTTTGAGCGTGGCCTTTTCAGCTGATAACCGCCAGATTGTGTCTGGCTCCCGAGACAAGACCATCAAGCTATGGAACACTCTTGGAGTCTGCAAGTACACCATCCAGGTGAGCTGCCAACTCATGTCGATGTCTAGCGAGTAGCAGTCAGTCTCTTTCTGTCGGGGTAGTAGATTTTAGTGGACTTAACTACTGGGTAATGACTTTGCTACTTTTAAATTAGAAGTTGAGACTTGGCAAACCAAACTGCCCTTAAATTGAGGGTTTTTATCAAATTGATGTCAAAAAGAAACATGCTGCTCACCTAGTTGTCAGTGGAACCATTACCTTCACAAGACTAGCTTTCTACAGCAGTGATGCTCAACATTGCCATGCCTTAATATCATTTAATAAATGATGCAGTGACCTTGGTTGGTCTAAGCCAAACAAAACACTTTACTGTAGACGTCCATGCTTTTCTCATCTTGACTGCCTGATCAGATATGGTAATGATTTAATCTGGCTGTTAACAATTGACAGTTGTTGGGAATCTTGAATTGAGAATATAAATGTACCTTTTGCAGGATGAGGGCCATTCTGAATGGGCGTCTTGCGTGCGCTTCTCCCCCAACAGCAGCAACCCCATCATTGTCTCCTGCGGCTGGGACAAGATGGTCAAGGTATGTTGATTGTACGATAAACTGTATTTGTTCGCTGTTAAGCATACTCCAAAACTCCCCTCAGCTTTTCAGTCCTCTTACTTGGTGTTGTGGCTTACAAATAACTGGCATGTATTACCTGACTTCACCTGATTTTTATTTTTTGTTTTTGTGTAAGGGCACAGCCCATAAGCTTTATATGATTGTCTTTATATTACTGTATTTGTGAACCAGTCTTCATGTCCTTTGCTCCTAGGTGTGGAACCTGGCCAACTGCAAGCTGAAGACCAACCACATTGGCCACACTGGTTTCCTGAATACAGTGACTGTCTCTCCTGATGGCTCCCTGTGTGCATCTGGAGGAAGGGTATTAAAAAACCTTTTGTTTTTATTGTAGACTACTACAGAAAGGTATTTCTTTCCTCACCCATTCTGACCTCAAATGAAGCACCAGTTTAAGTCCAGCTTGCAGGTTTCAGCAGTGATGAAAACTTACAATGCATCTGTTTAACATTGATGATAAAGAGGCTGTTTCTGAGTGTTACCTGCACTTGAGTTGCTCGCTGTTAAGCATCATGTATTTATCTTAGAAAGTGACTATATTTGTAAATGTGGTTATTGAAGCAAATTGTCTCTTATTTCAGGATGGCCAGGCCATGCTGTGGGACCTGAATGAGGGCAAGCATCTCTACACCCTGGACAGTGGTGACACCATCAATGCTCTCTGCTTCAGCCCCAACCGTTACTGGCTGTGTGCTGCTACTGGCCCCAGTATCAAGATCTGGGTAAAAGACTTCATCCAAAATATCTCATGATCAGTATATGCTGCATTAAACCTACAATGCAAAAGGCAGTGAAGAAACTTTGAATGCCAACTGTATTCTTTGATGATAAAGAGGCTGTTTCTGAGCTCTAACCTAGAACAATTAGTTTATTGTGTGATTTAATTTTGGATGCATTAACTTCTGCATTAACTTGATCCTTTGCTACTTCTGAGCAGTTACTGATTGTCTTGCCTCTGGTGTTTTCTTCTCCACATGTAGGATCTGGAAGGTAAGATCATTGTGGATGAGCTGAGACAGGAAGTGATCAGCACAAACAGCAAGGCTGAACCCCCACAGTGTACTTCCCTGGCATGGTCAGCTGATGGACAGGTACGATACACTCCATGCTGTAGGACATTTTAGTGTTTCAGCCCCAACGATTATACCCATTCACTTTTAACTCTGATGTCCAATGCTGACAGTCCTGCAAATATGAGGGGCACTAGGAATGCACTTATTTGAATGTTAATGGCCTAACTATAGGACTACAGTATGTTAATCTATGCCCCTATTTCTTTTCAGACCCTGTTTGCTGGCTACACTGACAACCTGATCAGAGTGTGGCAGGTCACCATTGGAACTCGATAAGAACTTTTCATCGAAGCAACTTTGAATAAAAGACTGTTTAAAAAGTACATGTGTGCCGTCTTGGTCTTAACCTTGTTGGATGTTACTGATTATAATGGATACAATTTAGATGTTTGTTACAGGTGGAACCTGTTGATCTTCATTTCATATTGTGTTGTATAAATCATTAAGGGAGAATGATGCATTCCAAACCTCAGCAATACAAAAGGGGCAAGAATTTAAAGTCTTAAGGGTTTATTAAAATTTGATTAAGAATAAATAAAACCTAAGTTTAAATTGAGAATTGGACATGACAATCAAATTTTGGTCACTTGAGTGTTTTAAGTTTAGCGAAGATGTGTATCGTTTTGCTTCCAATGTCTTGATTATTTATGCGCAAAAAAACATCCGACTAGTTTTCAAAAGCCGAATGAATATTGACGGAACTCATTCGTCATCATTACCTTCCAGACGAGCCTGTGGGCGGAGATCTGACGGTGTCCTGCACATTGTGTCGTTTGACCTGCTCGGCTTGCCGTATACTTGGAATGGTATCCTAGCAACCCAAACGCAGACATTAAGAACGAGGAAGTGGTTTCAAAGGAACAAGTAGTCGCTCTTTCGACATTGTTACAGTATTTTAAGAATAGCCTGACTACTTCCCGAGCTACACTTACTGTTAAACGTAACCCCGCTGTTACTAATGTTGAGCTGTTCACCGCCTCCCGCTAGTATTTAGCTGACGGTGTCAAAGCGGCGTAACTTTGGTAGCTATCGGCTACATGCAGGTAGCTTGTGGAAGATGGACCAAACTTCATGTGTTCGTATTTATGTGGAAAGAACTCTAGCCCTTATTAAACCAGATGCTATCCACAAATCTGAGGAGGTAGAGGACATTATCCTCAAATCGGGCTTCACTATTCTGCAGGTTGGTTAAATGTAATATGAACGTCTTCGGGGTGTTTGTTTGCTGTATAGTGTCGGGAAGGATCCTACTGATGATTCCCGAGGCAGTTTGTGTAATCACTTTTTATTAGAAGATGCTACTAAAAAGTGTTTATAAAGTTGTGCGTAGACACTACAACAGCAATGATGATGATATTGGCTGATTCATCACATATGTTATCTGCATATCAGCCATGACTTTATGAGCAGTGACAGGTGAAGTGCATAACATTGATTATGTCGTTACAGTGGCACCTGTCAGTGGGGTGGGGGGGGGTATTAGGAAGCAAGTGGACATTTTGTCCTCCAAGTTGATGTGTTGAAGCAGGAAAAATGGGCAAGTGTAAGGATGTGAGCGACTTTGACAAGGAACCAAATTGTGATGGCTGGACAACTGGGTCAGAGCATCTCCAACACTGCAGCTCTTGTGGGGTGTTCCCGGTCTGCAGTGGTCAGTAGCTACCAAAAGTGGTCCAAGGAAGCTGAACCGGCGACAGGGTCATATGCAGCCAAGGCTCACTGATGCACATGGGGAGCGAAGGCTGGTCCGTGTGCTCTGATCCAACAGAAGAGCCTCTGTAGCTCAAACTGCTGAAAAAGTGAATGCTGGTTCTGATAGAAAGGTGTCAGAACACACAGAGCATCACAGTTTGTTGCATGTGGGGCTGCGTAGCCGCAGACCGGTCAGGATGCCCATGCTGTCATCATGTTATGGCTGATTCGTGTATGTTGGCTGATATGTAACAGGAAAATGAAGTACAGAAATGCAGGATATTTTTAGGCAGTGGAGAAACAGTTTTGTCATTATATAGTTTGTCCACCAGAGTGCATTTCATGGTCACGTTTTCTTAACCCAACTTTAAGGGATCTTTAGCAAAAATGTGTCTTATATAAATGAAACACTATATAGGACAATAAACACTCGAACTTGAATGTCAAACCATTAAGTATAAAGACACATTTGTTTCTCAAAAATTCAGAATCAGTTCACATTTCACTGAAATGTCCAGTGCTTCATTCCTGCGGCAGAAGCGGAAGCTGCAGCTGAGTCCAGAGCAATGCAGTGACTTCTACGCAGACCAATATGGAAAGCTCTTCTTTCCGAGCTTGACTGCCTTCATGAGTTCTGGCCCCATCGTTGCTATGACTCTGGCCCGGGACAATGCTGTCGCCCACTGGAAGTCCATAATAGGGCCTGTGAACAGCATCAAGGCCAGAGAAACTCATCCAGAGTGGTCAGTCTGTTAACTTATAAGGTGTCGATTCAAATGTTTATTTTGTTGTTACAATAAAATGTTACAATGCAAAAGTTTGAATCAGATATTTGCACATATACATATAATTTATTATAATTCTCGGCCAAAGCCTCTGACTATTATGACATACAGTGCATAGTTAGGTTCACCATGTCCTGTGTGTGCCAGTCATCCTATGAGTTGGTATCATGATTTATTGGTTTTTGTAACGTAGAAGGTTAATGGTTTGTGCTCATGGGAGATGTGTATAAGAACGTAATGAATTTTTTTCCTAGTCTTAGAGCAAAATATGGCACTTCTGACCTGAAAAACGCACTCCATGGCAGTGAGTCATTTTCTGCGGCTGAAAGGGAGATCAAATTCATGTTCCCAAACTGTAAGTGATAGAGACTCACACACATGCTGTCGTTCATATAGAAATGTAGCACTGAGCACTTACATTCTGTACCCCACATGTTTCCTCTCTACAGCTGTAATCGAGCCCTTTCCCTCAAGAGAAGCAACCAAGGAATATCTGTGCAGGTATGTAAACCCGACTCTGCTACATGGACTCACCGAGCTCTGCAAGCACAAGCCACACAACCCCTGTGTAAGTATTCGATGCTCAATATTTGAAGATATACAAGTGGACAGAGTTATTCATTTTCCAGTTATTTATTGCTGTTACATAGTACTGTTACAATGTTGTTTGCTGGTGTTGAGCTTTGGTCCCTGAAACATCTCGCTCCATTCTCCTGCACCTTTGTTTTCAATAGATTTGGCTGGCTGACTGGCTGATCAAAAACAATCCAAACATGCCTCAAATATGTGATGGAGCCATTGTGGAAGAAGCAGAATGACAGCGAAGGAAAAAAGAGGGACAAATGCATAATTTCCGACAATGTTATCTTGTTAAACAAATGTATCTGTTCCGCGTTACGATGAAATAAAATGTCTTTTCTGCACTAATCATCTGATTTGTTTTCTTTTTGGTGAAGCAATAATCATCAATAATTTAAGGTGTCATCTTTATTACCTCGTGAATCAGCCAGTGGGTTAAAAGGTTTGCATTTGAGCGTGATTGCGCCGAATGAATTGGATGAGTTGTATGACCTGAGTTGGTGCTTAGATCATATTCATCTCTCGTTACTCCTCTGGTTGACAAACACAAAACGTATTACTGCCCAAGTACTTCAGCTAGTAAAGGACCTATGTTCATACGGCTGTCTAAATACTGTACATCACTGAATGTACAAAGTGGATTATGTCAGTTGGTCAAATTAGCATTATACTATTTTATTCAGGCTGCTTTACAGCAGTTTGCATGATAGCTAACAGATTGTGTTGGAAAATAATCTCAGTGACCATTGCAACAGTAGTATTATGTGTTTTGTGATCGTTTTACAGCAGTGAAATAAAAAAATATAGAAAAAGATTCATTTTAATGATTGAGACGTGTCTATGTTTAAGTCTGTGTCTAAAGGCCATTTGACTATTGGTAATGTGTAACTCTGATTGCAGCTTTGTATGTATGTGGTTCCTAACTCATTGTGTAGACAATATTTTGCACATCCCTTTACAAAACTAGATATTTCATTTATATCATATTGTACGTATTTTATATATTTCTTTCACATTTTATTGTCAGTTTTAATGTTTTATGTTTCATGGCTTGGAGTACTTGCTTTATATTTTCTACTTACTATGTTTACTGTTATGCATCAGTAATACCAAGGCAAAGTCCTTTTCTGATTCTAGCAGTTATAGGTTATTTATTTTATCAAACAGAGCAAGACATGCCAGTTAATATCTACACAATTTAGGAAAAGAATAACAGGAATACTCACAATGCATCGCAGTACAACCCTGCAATGCATCTCGCGGATATCACGCTGAGATGAATCAACTAATCAGTTAAAGTCCCAATAAAAACGGCATATAAACGTAACAAAATAAATGTTAATTGCGAACCAATTGCACTTGTGTATTTTATTTCATTATTTTATGGTGGCTGTTATTTCCTCCCATCCATGTTCAGTATTTCTTTTTTTTTTTTTACTTGTTCAGATGACGGAAATATCCATGTACACATGTAACGAAGTCGCTTGTCCATCATTACGTCCACACAGAGGCAGCAGGATCAGCCTTTTGGACATTTCCCCACATACTGTCATGCAGTTTCTACGAGCCCGGACTGCCCTACTGTTGCGTTCGACAACAGTTTTGACGGGCAGTGCAAGTTTAAATGCTGAGAGTAACGCCTCGAAACGTTATTCAACGCAGCCTATCCGTCGTGTTTCAGCTGTGCCGATCGACGTAGGTGACATTAGCGAGCAGCGAACAAATCTTTTCATGAGATGCAGGAAAAAAAAAGGGGCACGGAGTTCCTTCCTGTGAGTTAAGGGCGTGCACCTCTTCTGGTGGAAAGAAAGCGACGCATATGCAATTGGCCGGCGCCTTGAATGGCAGCGGCGGTCAACCAATCAGGTGGCTTCTCTGCAGAAATGTCGTTTTTCCCTGCCGGTTCTAGAAAACCAACCACGAGTTGTCGTCGTGTGGGAGAATCCATCTTGAAGAGAGCTCTCCGGTTGTGTTTTCAGTAAGCAGGTTTTCGTACTTCATTAGTCGTGGGTTTTCCACCCCCCTCCCCATTGTATTGCCGCGTAAGTACCGTGACTGCTTTAGTCTTTTGAGTATGTTGCTGGTGGATGTAGACTAAATATCGAATTACTAGAAATGCAGGCCTAGCGCGGCCTCCGCATTACGTAACTGCGAGTTGTACAGTCCGGGCTCGGTCTATCGGTGCGGTGCAGACGGTTACGCTTTTTCTAATCTTGGCCTCCAGCATAAATGTACGTTAGCGTCTGGGCGGCTTCTGTGTTGTCTTGAAACGTTGCCAAATACTGGCACTCGGCACCAACAGGGCCTTGTGTGAATGTATGGAGCGGGACCGTGCCGGCCAAAATGGTGGGGAATGCATGCATTGGCACCATGTAAATGGCGAAGCTTTGACGGCATGGCGGATTATATAACCCACCGTGATTTTACGACTTGACGACGAGTCTTCTCTCTGGGTTTAGGTACAATAGTGCAAACATGTCTGAGACGGAGCAGCAGTACATGGAAACCTCGGAAAACGGCCACGAAGTCGACGATGATTTTAACGGAGCCGAACACACCGAGGAGGCGATCGACGACAGCGCCGCGAATGACTGCGGAGACGGCGAAGGGCCCGACGGGGACGGGAGCTCACAGAACGGCGGCACGGAGGGCGGACAAATCGACGCCAGCAAAGGCGAGGAGGACGCGGGGTGAGTTTGAGTCTGTTGGGTTGTTAATGTGAATCCGAAAGTTAAGCTAAGCACCCGCGGTTTGCCATGGTTCTTTGTTCAATCGGCCTTTGTTGGCGCCATATGCAGAGCGGAGGAGGGAGGAGGAGGAGGAGGAGGAGGGGGGGGATGGGCGCTGAGCCGGGATCAGATCTAGCGTGTATCGGCCTCTGAGAACATATGGATACGCAGCGTCTGCTGTCGTAGATAATTCCACTATATGTAATGTTGTAAAATAAACCGAAAGCATAACTGTAGACGGCCTCCCTGCGGCGTTGGGTCAACAGATGGTCTGGAACAGTGTGTACATTTACACGTCCCCCCCCCATTACCCAACAGAATCTATATATATATATATATATATATATATATATATATATATATATACACACACACACACAGCACAGTCAGAAGTGCTAAACATGTCCTTTTCCCTCTTTCTGTGCTCAGGAAAATGTTTGTTGGTGGTCTCAGCTGGGACACGAGCAAGAAGGATCTCAAAGACTACTTCTCTAAATATGGTGAGGTGACGGACTGCACCATAAAGATGGACCAGCAGACAGGCCGATCAAGAGGCTTTGGCTTCATTCTCTTTAAAGATGCAGCCAGTGTAGACAAGGTAAGTGGGGAAGCAGCTATCTCAATAGCGTAAGGAACTGTACTGTGCTACAAGCCGGACATTTTTCAATGGTTTTTTTAATGTATTTTTCTAAGGTTCTTGAACAGACGAACCACAAGTTAGATGGCAGACAGATCGACCCCAAGAAAGCTATGGCGATGAAGAAGGATCCCGTCAAGAAAATCTTTGTGGGAGGCCTTAACCCTGACACTTCAAAGGAAGTCATTCAGGAGTACTTTGGGACCTTCGGCGAGGTGTGGCATTCAATGGGTTTTCAGTTGATTTTAAGGGATTGAAAGGTCATGATATTGGCTGCTTCAAGAGTTTGTTTTTCTCATGTGTAGATCGAGACCATTGAGCTTCCACAAGATCCAAAGACGGAAAAGAGGAGGGGATTCGTATTCATCACGTATAAAGAAGAGGCTCCTGTCAAGAAGGTTATGGAGAATAAATACCACACCGTTGGTGGAAGCAAGGTAATGGCATATCGCACATTCTACATACAGGTGAAATTGGATACAGCATTATTGAAATGTTGCCAAATTCATGACACACTGCAATGTAATGTGGTCTTCTGTGGTATTCCAGTGTGAAATTAAAATAGCCCAGCCCAAAGAGGTCTACCAGCAGCAGCAGTATGGTGCTCGTGGATACGGAGGACGTGGCAGAGGCCGTGGAGGTAAGCACCTTCCTATTTTAATTAATTTTTTTGCTTGTCTACCAGCAAAATCTTTAAACTACTCTCAAAGTTGAACTTAAGCTTGTGCGGAGTAACTGCCTGGGTCCTATGTGCTGGAGAGTTGTGACAAAGGCCTCACCTGTTGTTTCTAGGCCAGGGCCAGAACTGGAATCAAGGTTACAACAACTACTGGAACCAGGGATACAACCAGAACTATGGCTACGGACAGCAAGGCTACGGATATGGCGGCTATGGCAACTATGACTACTCTGCTGGTTATTACGGCTATGGGGGTGGCTACGATTACAGTAAGCGATAAGTGCCCCCAGGGAAAGAAAGAATGAGAGAAACTTTATTTTCTTGGTCCTCCTTGTTGTACAGAAGAACTCAGTCCCTTTTTCTCTTGTCCTCCAGACCAGGGCAATACAAGCTATGGGAAAACTCCAAGACGTGGAGGCCACCAGAGTAGCTACAAGCCATACTGATCACACGTAGTGCAGGTATGCATTTTTGCATCATCCGTGGTAGTATGAGAACATAGCTGTAACCATTGGTGCCTTTTTGACCCCAGAGATCTCCATCTACTCTAAATCCATTCAAGCATTGTGGTGGGGTTAGGGTAGGCCGTGTTGTGGGGTCTGTGATCATTAAAGATGGATTCATTCCACCTGTCGGCCATCTTAAGATGCATCTCTACAAACACTACTTGATCAATAAGGGTTGAGTTGGTGGTGGTTGACAACAGGAATAAGGGCCGTTTCACCTTTCACCAGGGTGCTTGGTGTAATTGGTTGCGGTCGTGCCCCCCCCCCCCCCCCCAAAAAAAAAGTGTCTGTCCATTCACTGACCTGTCAAAACTCATTCATGCACCTGTCTGTCTCTGTGTAACTGCATGTCATATTTGGTTTATTCTCAGTAACGTTAAGCACCGTGTTTTTCTCTTAAGGTCTAAAGTAAATAAGAAAAAGAGATCCATGGTCTGACCACAGCGAACATGGGCTCTGGCTTTTCCTTTGGAGTTGGCAGAAATTTGGACTCATGCTCCATTTGTACAGATCAAGTGAGGAACTGGGGAAGCAAATGTCACTTTTCCACTTTTTATTTTATATTTTTTTTGTGTCCATTTACATTTCCAGTGATGGAAGTGTTATTTTTACTGTACTTTTTGGTACCTTTTGAATCTAATGTATTGTATGGTTGTATTTTTACATGTCTACTGGATTTACAGACGAGCAGGAGCAAGGGCTTTTAAAGCTCACAAATAAAACAATTATGGTTTATTTTTTTTATTATTTTTTTTCTCTTTTGGTGTTTCTAGATCTTTAGTTTTATTTTTTTCTCCCGTGCTGAGTGTTGGATGCGAGTTGCATGGCTTCAGATGTGGGGTGAGGCAAAATAAGGGATTTAATCTAATCAAAGGTTTCATTGTAAGCGTGTCAAGTGAATGTTTGCAGATGGTCTAGTAGACAAAGACAACCAGCATCTTTTTTTTCTTTTCTTTTGACTTTTAAGGAGATTCTTCCCCCATCATGTTTGCAATTTTAAGTGGCTTTACTAGTGTTATTCAACTGAACGCAAGCCTGTTAATGTACGAGGGTACTCCCTCTTTCACTGGAAACTCATTCCTCTAGTGTCTTGGGCAAATTGGTAGAAATAAACTTTTGGTTTATATTACACATGGATCTTTTTGTTATTATTTGTAAAGTTAATGTTAAATGTTTTGTACTGTTAAATGGCTTGCTTGTTTTGTCTTAAGTAATGTTAACATCACTACGGATGCCTCTTTGGTAAGCTGTGGGAGAGGGTTTCACTACCTGCGGGATAACTGGCTGAGTCTTAATACCCACCCCACTAGATGTGAGACTGCGATACTTGAGCATATTTGAGAATGTGTCCAGGAGTTAAAGCTAGTGGTCTGGTAAGTGCTTATCTCAACCATACTGTATATCGAGAACATGTTGCTGATCAGTGTTGTAAATTAGGACTAATTATTTTATATATTTCTACTGTGGGTAAAAGAAGACCAGAGTCAAGATTTTAAAAGTAAACTTTATTAGTTTGTTTTAAAAAAAAAAAAAAACAAACAATGCAAAATATTCTGAGTTCATTAATGTCACATTAACATCTTGTATATTGATCATCTCCCACATAATGGTGTGCTGGAGCTGGTGCTACTTTACAATATATTTACCACCAATTGGCTGTTTCATCAGTGAGGTGACTGCTCCCCGTTCTAAAATGCTACTGAACATCTGAGGGAAAAATACAATTTACAATATTTTAAAAGTTACAAAGCTCTGGACATGGAAAAATAAAACACAGTCGTCCTCCAATACTGACACTGTCGCCGCTTTGATAGTGCCAGGTTTTAAGCTAATATAAAAATGACTTTGATTAGTCCTTTTTCAAAAAAGTGACGGCGTGGTCAGTGTTGAGTAGAAGGCTGCAGCATGTTCTGCCAAGTGAAATGACTGAACTTGTTTGATCTACTGGAAGTACAGACATTCATATCTCTACCTCTGAACTTTATGAATGTGTCCATCTGACTGTCTGATGCAATTAAAAGTTTTTCTACAGGTTTAACAAACTTAGATGTCTTCCTTTTCCAGTTTGAGGTCTTTGGCTTCCATGTCTGTGAGAACAAGGACATTTTAAGTTACGCTTGAATGTGAAATTTAGTCTTCATATACATCTGTCAGTGTTCAAACTCCTATCACATGTATTATGTGTCAAGTAGCTGCAATCCTACATTGATGCAACCACATGGTAGGATTGTAGAAGGCAGTTTTGTGTAACTAACCTGTGAGGATGCGATCGATACACTGTACCACCAGTTCGGTGTCCTCCATAGTAAAGCACATGGGAGGTTTGAACTTCACAACGTTTTCCCAGGGGCCATCTGTGCTGACACAGATTTTATCCTCCTCTTTCAACCTAATATAAATGGGACATTGAGTTAAATCACAGAATAGGCCGTCTTCTTTTACTGGCAGGTAAAATCCACAAAACTAAAACCATTAAATATTGTATTTCAACATGTACCTCTTCACCAGCAGCGCTGCTGCTTCCTTGGCAGGAGTCTTCTGCTCCCTGTCTGTAACCAGCTCAAGACCCACAAACAGTCCCACGCCCCTGTAAAAAAACAATAGAAAAACACCATTGGGTTTCTTTTTGGATTTTATTTGACAGAACTAGCCAGGGAAGGCTGGGGCTTGACACCGTTGAACCCATGATGCAAGTTCTTCATGAGCCACCTCAACATTCCTGATAGTCCTGTTTGGCCCGTTACGGGACTCAAAATAGACACCTGCCATGTGTCGTCATGATAAATATCTATGTCCGACCATCATGGTTTACAAGATGTGTATTCCTACTTATTGAAGACATTTAACATTCAGTACTTATGCAGGGTGTTTCACAGTTACGTAATGTTTGATTTACAGAACATGTAATTGTAATCAATTTTGGAGAAAGTCCCTGCATAACCGAATATGAGGGAGAGAAGAGTGACTATCTGAAGACTACAGTTGCTGCTTAGTAGACTACAACATTTATAGTAACAGCCCGTTTATTATAAGACAATTTTGACAAGAGAAATACTTGATTTGATTAAATATCCCAGTTTATCAAGGTAGCACAATGCTTCTGATGGGTAGGTCACTGCTGACTTTACGCAATATTTCCCTATTTTTGCTTGGCATTATAATGAAAGCAACCTACCAGTTCAAATTTGAACTCTTTTTGTCTAAGGAATAGCAAGTGCCTTATTTGGCCTCTTTCAAAAAAAAAGCATATTTACACTGTAGGAAAAGCATAACTCTAAATAATAAAATTAAAGATGGTTGAATTATATTGCTGCCAGGGGTGTTTCCCCATCATGACTTGGGCCTACTGGGATTTTTGAGCAGAGGAAGCCATTGTTAATATGATTAATAACACCTGTGCTTTTCCTGCAATGACAAGTCACAATCTGCTGTATCTGCTGTGTAAAAAGGCCTCGTTCAGACGCACGGCACGTGTGCTTGTGGACATGGGGGCCCATTTTTACGCTGGAATCTTTATGCACTTTGACGTTACTAACATGCTAATATAACTATTTTATCCCAATAGCTTGTCTACAATGTCAGGTAATTTCATAAGTTACAAGATGTGTCTCATGTGTCGACTGCTCCCAGAGGCCCTGCTGTGTGTCCACACAAGTGTTTTCAGTCACCCGGACCGATGAGACCTTTCAGATTAGAAATAGCTATAAACGTGCCCACCTTCTATTTCAACAAACCTGCCAAAATCATCCAGGTATACCGTTGTAGCACTCAATTTCACGGTGTACACCAAGTGACTCCTCATAACAATACAAAAGTATATTATAGTTTAACAGTAAAAGATGAGTGTAAAGATGATTCTAAGGAAATCATGTTATTTTTATACATTGCAGCGCACTGATATTGTATCATACCGTGTGTGTTTTATTGAGATGCACGACTTTCTGGTTGTTGAGCACTTTTCTTATGGCTCTGCCTATTTCAAGCCCAAGCACCCAGCGTGAAACATGAGTGTAGCCAATTATAATAGGATAAGTTGTTCCACAGCAGATAGATGTAGATGCTCACTTTGTCCTGAGAAGAGGTCTAATCAGCCCAGATGAAAGCAACCACTTGTGTGGACCAAGGGGGTGTAGGAGGATCAATTAATGCTTTTTATTATTTGTTTTCAAATTTGATTTTGAGAATAGAATAGCATTTGCCTTTACACGTTTGAAGATCCAGAGCGCACCAGTCAATTCATCCTTACCTGACATCGCCAATTATTTTATGTTGCGTTTGTAGCTTCGTGAGCAAATCTTTAAGATGTGCTCCAACCCTTGTGGCGTTTCCTCTTAGGTTCTCGTTCTCTATGACATCAAGGACTGCCAGGCCAACTGCACAGGACACTGGATTCCCTCCAAACTGCAGGAAGTTGGGAGAGAACACAAATGATCTCTTCTTGATATACATGTATGCAGGCTTACCGAGAGGTAATCCAAACAGATTTCTGCTGAAATGTTTCAGTCCAAGCAGAAATGTCTGCCTACACCTTTATTAGCAATTTACTTTAGGAATTTGGGAACGTAATATACTTTTAACAGCAGCTTGGGAACAACAGTCAACAATCAATAGTCAGTGATCAACATAAAACACCAGAAATAATACATGTTGGTGTAACGGACACCAGGTTAGTAATAATAATAGTGCTTTTACTATGATATCACATTGTATTTTGAATGTCATGATTTCTGTCTGACTGACTATGAAAATGGTCAACTTACTCCTTATTACATAAAGACATAGATATCACTGGATTACTACGCTCTACAGCTGGGAAACGCTACAGAGGTCCACTTGAAGGACCATTCATTCATTCATATTAGGTGGAGGCTGCTGTATAGTCACCGTATTGAAGTACTCCACTCCGTTGGCTGTGAAAGCTTCAGCTATCTCTACAGTGGTTGCCACACATGACAGGGGATGCCCATTGCCCATTGGTTTGCCCATGGTCACTATGTCGGGACAGAAACCGTCCCCCTGCAGCTGGAAACCCCAGAAGTGAGTTCCCACTCGCCCAAAGCCTGTCTGCACCTCGTCTGCCACAAACACTCCACCAGCGGAGTGCACATATCTGCAGAGAGCATGAGGGAGATGCACCATGTCCTCATTGTTGTACATGTGGCTGAGCAAAAAACAGAACCTGATTTATTAGCCACCACTCACTCTGCAACCTTTGCTGAGTATCCTTGTGGCAAGATGATTTGTCCTCCAACACTTGGCAATGATTCAGCAAAGAAGGCAGAGATCTATGGTAAAAGGGTAATAAATAAGCAATATAATTGTTAGTCATGGTCATGTTTACTCAGCATTATTCTAAGGTCTCTGTGTAATGGTAAAGTGTACCTTGCCCCCTTTCCTGTGCACCTCCTCTATTAGATCTTTTACTGTATCTGCGTATGCTTTGCCTGGGTTGGGGTGATTCTCTCTGTATATTCCTCTGTAGGTGTCTGGTAAGGGCGCCTACAAGGATGCAACACATTATTTCAGATAGGCAAGAGTGCACTCTTGGTCAGCAGTTTGTTTTATGGTCGTATAAACATAACTCACCACGTGAACCCATTCTTTCTGTCCTGCCAGTTTCCGGAACTTGTAAGGGCTAATGTTGATGAGGGAAATTAGGTGCCCATGGTATGCACTAGTGTAAAAGGAGAGATCACCGTAATCAATAAGCACGGGTATTGTCAGAGGGTGAATGTGCTGCATTAGAACAGAATACTTACTGGTCGAGCACAATGACGTCCTCGTGTTGGGTGTACTGCTGTGCCAAGCGCAGGGCAAGATCATTGGCCTCTGAACTGTCAGAAGAACAAACCAAATTCAGATAAAAATCACTGGATTGTAAGTCAGGAAAACCGTTGTGTGGGGCTGTGGGTGTATTAAGCAGCATTATTTACCCGGAGTTAACAAAGTAGAAGACGCACAGTTTCTCAGGCAGGGTGGCAGACAGGCGGTCTGCATACAGGACTATGTTGTCGTGCAGGAATCGTGAATTTGTGTTCAGGATGTCCATTTGTGCTGCTGCAGCCTTTGTAATGCTGGGGTGACAATGGCCCACTACAGTAGAAACACGTTGTAGGTTAATGACGCATTAAAACTTTCTACCACTAGGAGGCAGGCTTGTAATATACCGTGTTTTAGAAAGGTGACTTATGCATTGGATGATAACTGTTTTACCATGATGAACGTTACCGATACAGTCCAGATAACGTTGGTCATTTTCATCGAATAGATATTGTCCCCTCGCTCTTAGTATCTTCACAGGGTCGTCTGAATAAAAGAGTCTACATGACTGCCTGTAACAGAGGGGATGAATACGTGTCATTAACTGTCGTGCACGAACAGCACAGTGACACACTGCACAAAACGCCTGCTTCACTTTTACATACCCGACCAATCTCTTCCTCATTGCGAGAGTGTCTTCTTTCCTGAGTTTTTCCATAGCCATGTTCTCTCTCTCTCTCTCTCCCTCCCTCCGTGTGTAACGTACACCAAAGGCTGCAGAGGCAACGAACGGAAAGAACGTACGGAGGCCCTCTGGGGTCATATGGTGGAATCACACCAACCCCTGTGTGTAATCCGGATCCGGAGTGCACGGGTTACACTGTGTCGATGAGACGTTGTTTGGTCAGTGCTTTTATGATGTAGCGTCATTTAGAAGAGCCCAACTGTAGGGGGCGGTAACGGGACAGATACGTCCAAAATAAGTGAGACATGTGTTGCTAAAAATGGATTCAGTTGGTAACTCGTGAATAAAAGTCATGTTGGACACATGTGCACTTGATAGGTATTGCGGGTTAGATAGGGAAATATATATATATAATATAAATACCGTATATATATATTAATAACATATGTTGTAAAATGTACATTTTACATACTTTGTATATGAGCATGGTTAATTTTGACCTGGTTAAAGTTCCACACAAATCATTTACATTTTGTACCAATTTACAAATGACCAAAGTGGACATCAATATACAACAAAATAAACCCTTTCCCTTCTGTAACGTGGTTAGAAGGTTGATGGCATTGTCTAACCTTTGACTTTATTAAAACAACATTATAAAATGTTTATAAAAACAGTCTGCACCACAGAAAGTATTTGAGTGTGTTGGTAAATGTTTCTTATATTATCTAAATGGTGAAAATATATATGACTTATCTGACTCGATTATAAAGTTAATACCGTCACTAACGTTAGCCATTTAAAGTTAACTTGTGTGGTAGCTTAAAAAAAAAGAGTCAGAATTCTAAAAGAAAAATGTCACATGTGGCCCTAATGCTCTTCTGTAAAGACTTAGTGCCTTAACCGTGTCTGTTTATACGTGCATATTCTC
>JAVQJV010123821.1:0-14395 GCA_036024995.1 Gadopsis bispinosus | reverse complement strand
GAGAAAATAACTTAAATAATACATAATACAGGTATTACATAATACATTGGAAATATATATACATTGAATTAAGTACCAAAAAAATAATTACAGAAAACCCCCCAAAAAATGTGTTTAATTGTCACTAAGGAAATTGTTGCATTTCAGACGATATCTATCTGCCTCATTATTAATCTTAAAAGTCAACTTCTCATAAACTGCCACAATTCCAGGCTAAGAAAACCATACATGTGCTGAAGGTAAATCGACAGGTTTCCACTCTTTAACAGTGATCTTTCTACCCAACATAATTGCCATATGAATCCAGTCCGCTAGATGTAGGGAGGTTGCTTAGCAGCGATGGATCCCCCAGAAAATACAGACTAGGCACATAAGGAATATCTTGGCCTATGATTTGCCTTATATTTTCATGAATAGCACACCATGACGTCTGCACCTTGGATCTCTAAGTTTAGCTCTATGTAGTCTTAACGGTGCACAATATAAATATTTTAAATTGTACAAATCTAGTTCTGAGTTCTGAACATTTGTTTTGAGTTAGGTAAATCTTTTTTCCATTCCATATTCCATAATAAAAAGACTGATTTCGGTCGTCCTCCCTGGTCTTTTTTAGATTTCAGGCCTGTCCCTGGTGTGTTATTAGCATTTAATCGTATTTTGATGCTTCATGTCCTACACCAAAAGTTGTTAATATTGCTTTAAGGAGGTCAAACTCTGTTAAGGCCCTAAAATTGTCGATACTAAGTGTCTGATTTGAAGATACTTCCTGATGGTCGTACAGGTCCTTCAGAGCCAGGATACATTTTTCTGCCCACAGCTTTCAAAGAAGCTTAATCGATAAGGAGTCTCAGATTTAGCCGAATGCTAACCCCCTTGGGTAATTGAGCAGTGGTAAAATACACAAGTGGAGGGCTGTCATAGAGAGATGATGCCTCAAACTAAAACAAAAAGGTAAAGCAATATATCTGGAATGCCCAATCCACCCTGATCCATCGGCCTCTGCAACTTCTTCAAGCTTCACATCTAGGACGGTTGCTAATTCTTTAGCATGATCACAGTAGGTGACACGGTTTCTGAATGGAAAATGAGAAATCGTACCATTTTGAGAGCAACGTTATTAAAACATAAGCCATTAAATTTGGCAATTTGAAGTAGAGGAATGGTGCATGGAATATGGTACGAGGTTGCTCAGTGTCATAGACATGCAGCACTCACTCACAGTTTTGAGACCAGGGAATTACCCGGCCTGCATGCGTTGCCATGCATCGTCGTCTAAAAGGCAGAACAATGAGTGAGCCATTGATTGAATGAATGGCTCACTACCTGCATCTAAAAATAACACACTTGTATGAATCATTAGAAGCTACTCGTGCTGTTTCCTCCAAGTGAAGATGGTGGTTGGTACTGTTGCTTTCACAGAATACAAAAAGAAGAGCTACCCATCCTTTCAATGATTTCTGTGCCTCTGTTCTTATCTCTTCATCCCCGGTCTTGAAAGAACCTCATGTGAGGCCTTTATAAACATCAAGAGCCTGTTTGTGTGCACAAGACTTATATGTGTGTGTGTAGGTGTGTGTGTGTGGGGTCCAGCTACATCTGGCCTGCTGCGTACGTAGATGCTCTCTGGTAGAGTAGGATTTGATAATGCCGTGCAGCTCAATGCCATTGATTTACAGCTGTCCTTGCTCGGTGCTCTGCGCCTGCTGCGTTCAAACATTCTCATCTGGGCCAAACCCGCTCCTTGTCAAATCAATTTTGCAATGGGGCCGTATTGTGTATGTGTGCACACACGCGCACATGCATAGGCATATGTGTGTGCCAATTCTTCAGCAGCACCACCACGTTCTCCCACAGGTCGCAAATCACAGAGTTCAAGATGAAGCCACAGCTACAGGCAGACTAATGAGAAGTGCGTGCGCAGGTAACCACAGGTGTTATTGAAGATATGTTATCCATGCCGAGATAACACGGTGCGTAGTGCTGGCGTCTGCTTCGCCACGCGTGGGGAATCCATCGGTTTTGCAACTGTAGCCATCGATCACAAACATAACACATCTTTGTGATGTCGTTTGTCTCCGCGCTCCACGCGTGACTGGAACCCCTTCGCTGTGCCGGGGTGAACGCCCAACAGAGTGATGGCGCAGTGTTTACCCTCGCATTGGATATCTATCATCTTCCACTGTATGATGTTGGATCAAAGAAGCACTGAGACAAACAGTATGTCAAATGCGGTAGTGGATTAACGCTGGGACTCCAGTGAGACTGTTGTTGTGTTGCTCACAGCTTGGAGCTGTTTTCTCTCATGGGGAAATGAATCCCCTTAATGATTTTGCTCTGTGGCTTAAGGCAACAACATATCTCTTTCTTTTTTTCCTTTCTCCCCAACCTAGAAAAAAGGTATGACTAGTTTGTCATTGCTGTCATCCTGCTATTAGTTATTTCTAGTCTCGGTAGGCAGATGAAGCCCCAGATATGACAGTAATTTACACTTATATCTGCAATCAGAGATTAAAAGAGAGCCTCATTTAGTAATATCCAAGGCTAAAATCCAAGCTCAACTGAACATTACAGGGCCTAGGTGAACGGACATGGAGATTTAGAGCGTAGAAAATGTTACGGTTTCTGTAAAGGCAAGAAGACATAAAGAGGAGATAGGTATTAAGGGTATAGCTCAGGATAAGGTAAAAGTGAGAAAGACCGTGCCACAGGCAACATGTGCTGGGGCAGATGCGAGGGTGTGGACAACGTCGCTGCGCTCACCTAACAGATGTGGATTGTTGGCGCACGAAGCCTATGAGCAGGTGGCAAGGCTGGACGAGTTCACGCTACAAGCATTTGAACTCGATGCTACGTTTTGCGCTCTGCACACTCTGCAAAACGTTTAAGGTGTGAAACTCGGTTCTCAGTTACAACTTTTTTTTTTTTCTCAAAAAATATGTGAAATGAATGTACACTGGGTAGGACAATGGGAAAGCTACTTTTGGAATGTAATTTGAGCATACGGTTCAAAATAAAGTGCAAATGGATAAAGGATTGAATGTTATTCCTTGTTTTCTGTACCAGAACTGTGTAGTAAGCACTATCCTCTCTGCGGGCTATATTACAAGTCTGTACTTACTTACTTACTTATCTCCAGTCTGCGCTCCTGCTAAACCTTTTTATGGAGGTTTGAGACCGTCCCAGTGATTTCCCCATTCTCATATTGTTCAATATGGCTTATATTTTCCGCCAGTTTTGTTCTTCCAGATGATGCCAGAGAGCACGAAATTGCTCACTGATATAATCTGCTACAGGATGTGACATTTAATAGTTTGTGTGTGTGTCTGAGTGCGTTTGTATTGCATGCGAGTGCCCATGGGCGTGTGTGTATAGCCGCATATATATTTAGACAAATTGATCTGCACGGGTGTATTGGATGGGGATAATTTGGTGAGGAGGGATCTCTGTCTGTCCTAATACCTAGACACATACATCTTCAATATCCTCCATTTCGCCACAGACTGCAGCTGCACCCTAAAGCGTCGCATGAAGCTTTATTATATTTGTGCATCCAGTGTGTAAGAAGGAAAAAAAAATAAAACAGTCACAAAAAAAGAAGCACAATGCACTTGACTCCCTAATGGAGTGCTCCAGAGCCGGGCAGGAGTGGCTGCTGGCTTGTTTAGTGACCAGCACAGCCTTGCAGCACACACACCGGCCACCATTCATCCCAGGCAGAGAAGAGAGAGGGAGAGAAAGGCAAAGGTAGTTTGGAGAAAGGAGACCATCTTGTTCTTATATCACACCAAATGCTTTACCTGTACCTCTAGGTAAAAGCCATTATCCTGGAGATCCTGTCTCCTTTACTCCCTTTCAATCTCTCTTCTCCCCATCACGTCATTGTCAACTTTTCCTACAGACACTGATGTTAACACAGTTTAACGGTGCTATTTAGTGCCCTTAGCACCACTCCGCCAAACCTTGGGTCACCGTCATCACTAGTTTTTCATTTTCATTTCCTTACAAAGCTCTTCAACTGCAAAATGCTCCACTATGTTCCCCAGCTGCTAGTCGCTCATTGCGTATGAGAAAACACTAAAACGCTGGAAAGTTGACAATAAACTGAGGGTTCATCACTACGAGCGACGCCTTTAACATAATGTAACACCTCAACATTTGACCTATTGTCAATATAAAAATATTGCTTAATGCATTGTAAAGTGGAACAATAATTATACAAACACCCCTGCAAAGATGCAGGTTTTCATCCTGCATGCATTGTTGCAACAATGACCCCCTTAAAACGCAGAAATTCACATCATTGCGATCTTCTTATGCGTCCCCATTAATGGTGTTCAGAATCAATGCAAGACAACCATTTTTAGAATTTTTCAGCGGAATTATGTGACTACTAACATTTTTTTGTTTTCTGCAGTGTAATTTATGCCCAAGGCCACATTTATCTCCAAAGGATCATCTAATATTATTGTTTTGATTGGCAATATGGTCGGTTTTTCAGACAGAGTTAGCAGCTAGCTAGCCCTGATCCTGGTCCGTATACTACGTATTAGTTTCTATCTGAATTAGTCTGGACAGGTCAGTCACTAATTTGTTCATTAAGTTCCCTTTGGAAACAATATTGAGAAATTACCTGGTAATGGTAGGAAATCTCACGGACTTCTAGATCTTGGTTGAAAAATCATATTCCCATGTCCTGACAAGTAGCACACCCCATGATGTTGGTGTATAGCAATTTACTTGGTCAGAGATGATCATCTGTCATGTGTTTGCACAGTGTGAAACCCTGGGTGGTGTATTGTAGCCTTTAGTACTGCATTGAACACTGTTGCATGCATGGAGGAGTTATTGATCTTAACATCTGTGTATCTTAAAAGCTCCTTGAACAAAAAAAGGTATAACGAGAGCCTGAAGGTGGGATGATCAGGTAATAATACAGTTAATTTATATTATTTGCAGGACTGCAAATATGATCTAAGAAAGAAAGGTATGCAGTCAAAAAAGGATGGATGGATTCCTCAAGCAGCAAGGTGTGTTCGTCCTCTCCTCTCCACTACAACGACAATGAAAGTAGCTCTCTAAAGGAATACAACAATATCATTTGTGTCATTTTGTTTTGCAGTGGGGGCTTGGGACACTCATGTTGTTCTCTTGAATCGGGTGTGTTTGCACGTGGGGAGCGGGCCTTCCCAAATGGATTAATACCATAACCAGTTCCAGATGGCTGAAACATCTTGTTCCCCTTCCTGTGATCGTTTTAATGCTTTATTGATTGCTGTTGTCTATGGAACCAGTCCTGCATGCAGCACTGCTGTACTGTATTTCTTTTGCACACATCATCCCCCACTGCACACCTTCACCTTTCTCATCCATCCGTAAACCCACAATCCATTTTTCACGGCGCTCTGGGAATGATTATGCCAGGAGCTGATTGGACACACCTTTCATCCGCTCACACTGGAAGGATGGCGAGGCATGCTGGGTGGGCGGAATCAGAAATGGACATGACATAAACATTAAGGGCCTTATTGTAATCACACAAGTGCAGCGCCCAGTGCAAAGTGGTAGGTCTGCGTGAACGTGCTGCAGAGCAAAGTGCAAAAGGGCTGGTTGAAGCTGAATATAGATCAGAGGATGTTAATTAATACATACACTCTGAGTCAGTCTCTGAGCCAGTCTCATCACTGGTCTCATTGCTCTGGAACAGCTGTGTCAATCACAGCGAAGCGTGACGACAACAGCTCAACAAATTAAGAGACACTTCTTCAGGAAATCATTTTGTTGTCTGGATGGTGCAGGGCTGCATGCTATAAACACACCAGCACCATAAATCTGCAGCCGACAGGCAGATTTTTCATTTTAACAGTTAATCAAAGAGAAACAAATAATAATGTGACATCATATCTTCAAGTTTGACACTGTAGAGCATTTCAAGAATAAAACATCAGGAATAATGACGTCCGGTAATCTCCCGCACAAGTAACAGAATACTGAGATATTAACAGACGAGTCTGACGTGTGTAGAAGTGGTTATTCCGGAGTAGCCTGGTGTTGTTTGCATGTGATTTAATGACGGTAAACACAGTGGACGGTTGTGAGCGATCACACGGTGCGCTGATGCTTCTCAAATCAGAGGCTGCAGATCTATCCACATATGCTATGTGTCCTGCTGCCTTCAGATGGCTGCAGGGATTTAATGAACTGCAGGAGAAGCTCTTCATACAGTATAAAGCAGCTGTGGAGAAAAGATACTGTAAGAATCACATTACTATAGTCATTACATTATAGGTAAAGGCAGACTGCTTTACCGGTAGTCTTGCTTTCACCACATTAAACTTAATTATTTGTATGTCGGTTTAAATGCATCTACTGGCTGGTCATTTCTCTGCCACGAAAAGAGGGCCTTAGGGTTCAGAATTCAGTTTGTTCAACATCAATAATCTATGTGATTGATGCATGTGTCATTCACCATATTTTTGCCTTCACATATGAAACACTGAACACTTCCAGGCTCTCTGGCTCATGCAGTGGTTTTCGTCATTCACAGGTGGGTCTCATACGTATTCATGTTACATACGTATGTGACTGTTAGGCAAATCAGTCGATGCTGACGTGGATGTGGCATCTGTAAAAGGTGGTTTTACTTAAGACTCACTGCTGTTGCTTAGTAATGCAGTCAAAGGACAGACTGGTGATACATTCATGATTGGAGAATTAACGTTTGTATTCAGATGTAACTGAGACATTCAAAGCCATCTTACTGCAAAATGTAAATTATTTTCTTCGCACATCCATGTTGGCTTGTTAGATTTACCTTAAAGGACGTTTGACATTTTGTGTAAAAACACGCTTTTGTGCGTTCTTGCCGAGAGTTTGATGAGAAGATTGATGCCACTCACATTGTATGTTGTATGTTAAATTAGAAACTGCAGACAGCAGTCGGATAGCTTAGCATAGCATGAGGACTAGAAACAGCTAGCTTGGCTCAGTCCCAATGGTAACAAAATCCACCTATCAGCACTTCTAAAGCTCATTAATTTCAGTTATTTCCTTGAATTTCTGTCGGTTGCCTGGCAACTGGTCCCAACCAAGAAACAGTGTAGGACATAACCTCCCGTAAAAAGGCAATTTGTTGTTTTTACACATCAGTTTTTGTTCAGAATAAACACAACATAATATGTTAATTACTGAAATTCAGAGCTGATGGCAGGTGGATTTTGTTACCTTTAGACAGAACCAGACTAGTTGTTTCCCTCTGTTTCCAGCCTTTATGTTAAGATAAGCTAACCAGCTGCTCACTCCAGCTACATATTATATATATTCTGTGCAGATGTGAGTGGTATCAACCTTCTCATCCAACTCTCAGCAAGAAAGCGAATGGGCAGATTTCCCAAAACGTCAAACTACCCCTTTAACAGAACTGTCCAGATGCTATTGGATGTCGGAATTCTCTCAGTGTAAAACATTATTCGGGAATGTGAATGAAAGATTTCTGGAAATCATGTCAGGAAGATAAAATGCCACGCCGTAGAATCTGCTCCCATGTGACGTCCCCATGCAGAAAACTACCGAAACCCTTACAAGTTACGGTATTGAACAGGGGGGAAAGGGAATATTGAGGAATATATTGACACAGCACTGTGACAGCAGGTCCTGGTGATTATTCCTTTACCTTTTTCTTTGCCAACCCCGACTCGATTCTCTCTAACCCACCTCAGAGTGCAGTGTCGGTGGGGAGTGCAGTTGACTGGACTCTCTGCTAGTGTTTATTTTATCCCTTGCGGACCACAACAAGGCCTGTTACCCCACTAAAGAAATCAATGTAAGGTGTAAAAAAGTAATGATGTGACGCTGAACTTTAACACCCAAAGCTATAGGCTACTAAATCAGCCCCAGTGCTGGGCAGTTTGCGCTGAGTGCATGATTAAGCAGCTCTGACTGAGGGGGACTCACAGGATGTTTGGCTCATAACTCAGTGCTGTCACAGCATCACGCAAGCGGTAAAGAACGGAAGGACATGGTGAGGCCTCTAACTTGGTAATAACCAGCCACACAGAAAATTAGATGACCTGGCACCTTTTAAAAGACAAACAAAACAATAGTGTTTTAAAGGGGACACCATAACATACAGTGTAGCTTTCTCCACATTCTTGTCCTCTATGTTTACTTGTACTTCAGGCTGACACAGTTTATGCTGGCAGGTGGAATGTGACTAACTACATTTACTCAAGTACAAATTGAGGTGCTAAGTATTTCCATGCCATGTGTCTGTATATTTCTACTTCACTACATTCCAGAGGAAATTACTGTAGTTTTTACTCCGCTGCATTTGTTCGGCAGCCGTAGTCACTGGTTACGTTGCTCTGCACAGCCACACAGGTGTTTTTAATTATTCTGGCTGATTAGACCTCTCGTCGGGTGTAAGTTGCGTGGAGGCACGCTGGGAATTCTGCGCCGTCATGTACCATTAAATGTGCGGATGTGGACCGGAGATGTCAATGATGATGCCCACGCTGGCCTGAGGAGAGGTCCAAGCGACGAGTGAAAACACCCTGAGTTTGTGGACTGTTGTGGGGCTTAAAGATTTCACATCAAAAATAAGAGGTCGCTCTACACTGAGCAGCTACTTAAACATTAAAATGCTGCTTATACTTCAATGCATTGCACCAAATCAATAGTACATGAACATATGACCCTGACGGGGTTCACTCTGCATAATGAGTACTTTTGATACTTTAAGTACATTTGTCTACATTTACTTGAGACATGTTATGAATGCAGGACTACTGGTGACCACTCAGGTACTGTTACAGGATATCTGCACTGATGGGAAAATGTGGTGAGGGAGAAACAGAAGTTAATGGCCATTTTATGCCCAAATGTATTGCGCATTATGAAGCCCAAGATACGACAACGGAGACCCCAGACTGTTGAGCAAGTCATACATCAAGCAAGAATGGGAAATAATTTTGTTTTCAAAACTTGAACAATTAGCAAATGGACTCTTACTTATGTACCGCTTTTCAACCGTTGAAACGGTTCCCAACAGTAACAGTAATCTAAGATTTAACCCTAGTCTAATTCACCAATGGGGACACAGTTGCCATGCTGGACAGGAGGAGCTGGGATCGAACCACCAACCCTGGGGTTAAAGGCTGACCGCACTACCCTCTGTGTGTCCTCAGTTCCCAAATGCCTACTGAGTGAGCGATGAAAGACAGTGGTAAACATGCCCCTGTCCCAACTTCTTTGGAACTTGTTGCAGTCGGTTTTACGGTGCCCCAAATGTTCTGGCATCTGGTTGTAGAATGCATGCAATGAGATCAAATACCAACCCACTGCCTCTTCTACACTAACTTGAGAGTTTTAAGGCCATCATTAATCATTAATGGCCAGTGATTGCCATGAGTGATATAATGAAACACTTACTATTACCATCTGGAAAATTTACATTTTTTACTGACCAAACAAGCTTGAGATTTACTGCACTTGTTTCTAATAAAGACACATATGAGATGTGTAAATACAAATGCAGTGACGTGACGAGGTTCCTACAGCGATCTCAATTTTCCTTGGAGGAGGCTGCAGGTGTCATGTGATTGACAGGAAGAAAGAATAATAAAAAATAATGTGCACACCGATGGGAATATACTCAACACAGGCACAATGGAATAATAATAACATGGAGAGAAACCTTGGCAAAACTAAATTCAGCCGCCATGTTTACGTGATGGATTATCTAGACCACCCAATTTTCAAGTCACTGTGTGTTTTTTATGTGAATGAATGGCACCAAATAGCGTCACTTCAAAGTGGAAGAATGAGCGTGGTAAGGTAAGCTGACTGTGTGCTGATACAACTAGAACAATGGAAAAGAAAAGGGAAATACAAAGTGTCATTTCTAGCCTGGGGAGGATGTAGACAGCCATGTGCTTCCACTAATACAACCAGAGTTGCCATGCACCACAATTTGACGAATCCACCATCAAAGAAAATCAAATTTCACAGCAATTTTTTTTGTACGCTTATGTCCCATTTTTTAAATAACCATTTCATTCATTTTTTCCTGAGTAACACGTTTCTTGACCAACACATTCTAGAATTAATGGACACATTCAAATGCACATCACCCGCCCTTTCTCATCAGCCCCTCCCGATCTCCTCAAAGCCTACGTGCATCATCTCTTTTATTCCCTTGTGTATGGCAAAACAAGGATTGCAGATTTAATTTTTTAAATGCATTTTTAAATTCCAACACAAATATCGGACATACATTTGTTTCTCTGAAATGGATCTGTGGCATTAATGAATGAAGGCTCACTCTTCAGTGTGCTATGCAGCCATTTGTGCGATACATCTGGTGCCTTGAAAGGAATTTCTGTATCCGCTCCTATTAGCGGGGTTCCATTTCTTTCATTACTGCTGTCTTGCATGAGGTGGCTGCGGTTTTGTTAAAAGAAGACTACAGACCACAGCTTCCCGGCCCTTCCACCACAGTCTCCTCCTCTTTGCTGAGCAACATGTGTCCTCACTCCTGCTTGACGTAATCTTTGGTGCTACTCACTGCCAATTACATCTGAGCAGTTGGGGTTGCAGAGCAGAACGCTTTAGAGGTAGAACGATTGCAAGATAAGTAGATAAGCATGGTGACAGAACTGTGTTCCTAGACTTAGTTACACGCAGAGGTGTATAGATGAAAACGTGTGCTTGGGGGAGTGTGAGTGTGTTTGACTGCTGCGACAGAATGTGCGCAGCAGCAGTGTACGGTTCTGCTGACAGCACAGGATTGTCTAATAAGTGGCTCCTCTGTTTGGCAGAGGGCGAGGGAGGGGATTGGGGGAGGGGATGGCTCGTTCACCTTTGTCACCTGCCGAAGTCCCCTCTGTGCTGACGCTCGTCTGCACACTGTGGTGCTCTGCTGCTCACACCCATGCCCCACTGCATACGGTTTAATTAGAGTGGCAAGCATATGTCTCTGCTGCGAGGTAGCTGCCTGTCAGATTAAAGCCAGATGACTGTTTTACGCAACATTATTTCTTATGCCCCTAAATACTGACTGTTAAAGAGGCAATAAGTACAGTTTTTACTGCCCCATAGAGCAAAATGGCCTAAATACAACTGTAAAGGTTGATTAGGTTGTTGATTAATGTTAGTAATGCAGAAATTGCTGCACCAAATGCTGATATTTCTGGCTATCAACAACTAGATTATTTTCCTGCCTCGCATTTTCAGTTCTCTGGTTCCATTACATGACGACATGGTGGTGCAGTGTTTAGCAATGTCAACTCACTGCACACCGGAGTTTGTATGCTCTTCTGGGTACTCCGGCTTCCTCCCATCCTCCAAAGACCTGCAGGTCAGGTTAAACAATGACTAGGTAGGTGTGATTGTGAATGTTTGACTATTTGTCAGCCCTGTGATTGACTGGCAACCAGTCCAGGGTATTCCCTGCCTCTCGCCTGATGTCAGCTGGGATCGCTTCAGCCACCCCCCTCCGTGACCCTCCGAAGATAAGCGGTACAGCTAATGGATGGATGGTTCCATTGCAAAATGCTCCGTAAGCTCTGTAAAGTAAAAATTATTAGAGTCCGTTTAAGTTAAATGCATGGAGTTTTTGACCACTAGTGGCACTATGGAGAAATGTTTGAATGAGCGAGTCCTTGTTTAGTTTGTATGTGACGCTCTAGTAGCTCGGGTAACAGGATGCGCATGTAAACGCACTAGCAAACAGGTGACTTCACGCACATTCAGAAACATGGGACTGAAACGCTTTCCGTGTAAACACGCACCTTAAGGCTACTGTGACCCAGCGCCTAGTGCCACAGGCAGATGCTCTCAAAGATGAAGTAGTTTGTGTCATTTTTACCTTTTCTTTTGTTTCACTCATTTTCTTGACTTCATATTTGTGACTGTTGGCAGTGATTATTGTCCGTGCACTGATCCGCTGTGTAATGCGGTAGCTCTATGATGAAACAAAGCTTTGAAGCAGAGTGTTTTAATCCAGGAACTTTAATTCCTGCAATACAGTAAGTTCCTTGAGTAATCGATTCAGCCCTATAAAATGTTGGAAGTGTCCTCTGCTTTACAAAGGACATATATAACTATACATTTACTGAAACATTAGAATGCCTGTAAAAAAAAAATGTAATTTCAGTACTCGTACTGATTATAGTGCTGCACAAATATTACTTATTTACAGTATTAAGGGGTATTTTACTCCTTGATAGGCTACTTATAATGCAGCTATAATATTCAAAATCATAGTTCATAGTTGCGCTAATATTCATACTGCTTGCTGAAGAAACTTCCATTCACTCCTTGAGTGTGTAAGCCTTACTGTACAAACTTCACGATGAAAAGAAGAACAGCAATTAATGCTTATGCAAATCTGCGACAGTGGGACCAATGCCTTTGTTCGTTGGATCTGGCTGTCACTGGTTTTTAATTAGCCGACTCCCCTCAGCGAGTGCGACTACAAAGCCCTTATCAATGACACAACAGAAACATATGAGGGGCCGGTACATGCTAACAAGGGCCTTTAATCAATGGCTGCCACACAGGCACCAGGCAGGGTTTAGCACAAGCTTATTCACGTTAGTGGTATTGTTGTTGTAATAGTTCAATACATACATTTGTGTGTGTACTTGAGTCTGAATTCTGCTGCGGAATTCAACAGTTCACTAAGACAACAGAGTAGATGTTTTGTGCAACACTTAATATCGGGGTGCAAAATGACAACACACGTGTATACTGCACATTCCGATGAGATGGAGCCAAAGGATCAACATTGAGTGTGATGACAAACAAATTAAAATAAAAGTAGCTCAGTTACATCTTTGCAGCAGCTCATGGAGGCAGAGACAACAAGGGAGAATGTGTTTGTGTGTTTTTTACAGGTTTCCCCGAGACGTGCAGGTGACGCGGGCGCAGATACAACGGCAGCATGCCTCCATCAAATCACCAGCGCTGTGATCCCTGAGGCTGGAGCGAGGCTGCAGCCCATTCCACTCTCAGTACGGAGCCCCATTAAGCTTTGGCTCCAATCAAAGATCCTCACTCTCTATCAGACTTACTTAATCTCCGAGGGCCCACTCCGACGCAGAGACACAGCGCGCTGACAGCTGACTGATCTGTGCGCTGGTTTCCCGTGCTTCCCATTCTTCGCCTCGCCCTCGAGAAAGAAAGAGGCTGAAAATGGAACAATTTTGGTACAGAGCAGCAGCGGTGTGTGTGTGTGTGTGTGTGTGTTTGTATTTTACTCTCTGCCTGGGAGGGGTTTTGCATGCGCTGATTGTAGGTTGTCCTCAAGTTGTTGTTTGTGAAAAGTGGTCGGAAATTTTTTTTTTTCCCAACGGCTGTTCCATATCCCTCACACATATCAAAACCATGACTATGTATGAGTTACAATCTTCAATAACGATGCCTCCATTCTCTTTATCAGGCTTTCTATCTATGTGGTGCATATGTGTGTGTTTGATGTGATCGTGTGTGTGTGTGTGTGTGTGTGTGGTTTGGTGGCAGATTGATGTGTTTGTCTCCCCTCTGTTGTTTTCCATCCTTTGTTTCATGCTGTTGTTTGGACAGGCATAGGCTAGCTGGAGATGGGAATAAATGGGACTGTTAGGAGACATCCGTTATACGCTGACACAAAGCCATTATAAAAGAACAACTCCATATGTGTGTGTGTAGGCACGTATGGTACAGTATGTGTGTGTGATCTATTGTGGGAGACAAATGTGGGTGGTATGTTTGATTCTGTGTTAGGCAATATTTCATACCTGCATAAGTGTATATACGGGCTGCCGCTGCCGATTATTTTCATTATCGATTAGGCTGTTGATTGAGCGTGAAACTTCCTTCTTGTGCGGCAAATCTATAAATCGTTTGGACTATGAAATTGTGATTAATGCCCATCACATGGACCATTCTTCAAATTGCTTGTTTCATCCACAACCAAAAGGTATTCAATTTACAGGGTCTTTTTTTTTAATTAATGTATTATCGATTGTCCATGAATAATCTGGGTTGCCGTGTCAAATCGTGAATGTTAATGAAGCCATAATTAAGGGGTGGAGTTAATAAAGGGTTCATTTTATGTTCTATTGACATGACATGTGTGTATTACTGCTTAAGAAATGTGCAGCAGAACAAAACCAAAACATGCAGCAGGAACGCCACACAGCTGACTGTGACTGAATGAAGCAATCCCAGGATATTCCTATTTCCCTGCTGTTTCTTTTCGTATTTCCACTCCTCCGTGACCACGGACACTTTGTCCATCACAGATCATTATCAAGAGTTCACCAATAGATAATATAGCGCTGACACTGACATGCAGTCCATCATGTTACACAAATTCCAGATAATTAAAGTGATATGTAACCATGGACATAGTTAT
>JAVQJV010123807.1:0-15500 GCA_036024995.1 Gadopsis bispinosus | reverse complement strand
GTGTGTGTCTGTGTGTGTGTGTGTGTGTGTGTGTGTGTGTGTGTGTGTGTGTGTGTGTGTGTGTGTGTGTGTGTGTGTGTGTGTGTGTGTGTGTGTGTGTGTGTGTGAGGGTATAGTCCACAAGTAGGGCTGGTGGTTGGCAGTGTGCGTGTGTGTGTTGTAGACATTAAAGGTCCCACTGGGAACTTAGGATCCAGCTGTTTGTTTCAGAACAAATGACATCTGCTGCCACACACACGCACACACACATATCACCACCACCACCAAGAGCATATATAAACACAGACACGCACATGTGAACCGGTGGTGTGACACACACACTTTGGACTGTAACAGATGAAGTGTGGGCCTGAGACACATGTTCACCCTCCTCCAACTCAGGTGGCAAGAGAGCAGAGGATGTCACAGGGAGAGAGAAAACTTATCCTCTGAGTGAAAAAGTATTTGTTTTTTGTTACTGCTGCCGCGGACGGTGTCATTATTTATCAATTGCGAGGAGTGAGTCAGGAGGAGGATATCTGGAATAACCCAAAAGCTTAAAAATGACATTCAAATTAGATAAGATTACTACACAGAACCAGATAATAAATATTTTGGAGAGAAGACAAAGGAAGAATTTCATTGTGTGTTTAACTTCCCTACGTACAAATACAGTTGAAGAATCATGATTTGTTTTGGTTGTCTGATAGTGATTTATTGAACTGGCCTTTTAATGAGGCATTTTTGTTTTGGCAAGATTTTTTGACTAAAATATTCATATAAAAATCTCACCTAGTATGATAATATTCCTTTGTGTGGTTTAGTATAACACACACAAAAAAGTTTGTCTTATTCAACAACTACAGAGAACAGACTTTGAAACGTTGTTAATATTTACTTTGAGCTACTGTTTCTCAAGTTGTTGTGAATTTTATATCTTCAGAGGGAAATGAGGCTATGAGGCCTTTCTTAGATTTCAAACATCCCTGTTGAACACAAGCTCAACAAAATGTGATACTGTAATATTTCAGTAATAATTAATATTATAAGGTTGTTAAAATGTGGAGTCTGTATGTTCTCCCCATTACAACACGTGCTTCCTCCAGGTGCCCCAGTTTGTTTCCATGCAGTTGGTTATTATGCCATTGCCCTTGAACAAGGCTCTAGTCCCAGAACTGGACCTGGTCCATAAGGTGCTGTGCTGCGCTGTGGCCCCTGCTGCACTTAAATTTTTAGAGTTATCCTGAATTTGCCCTGTGTGAGTATGTGTGCACTGCATGTTTGATGTATTCACAGTATTGGTGGACTGGTGCCTTGCTCCAGGGAGCTGAACCTCTAACCCTGCATGTGTCAGTTTACTAAGTTCAGGTATGTTTTTCTTTGTTTTTCCTTTCTTCAGGCTGGTACAATGGGTTTAAATGTGTGTGTTGATGTTTTAATAGAAGACAGACTTAAGCTGTTAATTTAATGATTTTTGTGTATATTGATGTTATTATTACTATTGTAAAACAAAAATAAATGTTTTTATGTTATTTTTTGACTTTCTTGTTGAACTTAGTCTGTATGAAGTATTTGTGTTGTCAGGGCTTACATATCCTGTCCATTTGTACATTTTTCTGTGGTTTTATATTTGCGTATGAATGTGTGTTTGTGTTCATATAGGGGAGCAGATGATTGGGGGGGGTCAATGGATCAGGGTGGCAGGTGCAGGGATCGTAGCGACACCCCCGGGCCGACTGCGGGGTTCAAACGCTCGCCGCGGCGATTAATCACCCGGCAAAATGCTTCTGACATGCCGAAGAGGGAAAGGGAGAAGCTTTATGTTTTTGCATCCTTCACTGAACGTGTGTGTGTATGTGTGAGGACATGTATTACTCATGTTGTGGGGACATAAATCTGTTTATACAGTCACATTGTGGGGACTCGCCTTCCTTATGAGGACAAAACACAACTACCCATAATGTAAATCGTTCAATTTTAGGGTGAAGAATTGGTGGATAACATCCCGGGCATGAAGTCTGTGATGTGCAAGTACAAGTAAAAATCTATATAAAACTATTCTAATGATAAAACATCTTAATAAAAGAAATCTTTAACAGGTGCAGGCAAGGCCTTAGGGAATAAAACAGTGATCCCTGCCTCTCATGCTCACCATATAATCATGTGGTCTCCACTCAAGGCTGTGATCAGGGTCAACCCTGTTTAGCTTTTTCACAAGTTTTGTCGATTAGCTTGTGAGCTTCTGGTCCCTAGAGATGGGAAATAGGGCTTGGAGGCTGGCAATGGTTTGGGGTGACGTTAGTTTCAGGCACAGGGTTAGGGGTGTGGGGGGGTATAGGGAAGTAGAGGTGTGGTTAGGATAAGTGTAGTTGATATGGGATAGGTTAAAAAAGGTACGACAAAAAGAAATTGCCAGTCAGAGACCAACGTCACCAGACAGAATAAAGCCCTAACCTCACTTAATCTAAAAAAAAAGATAAAAAATAAATGTAATAAAATGGAACTAAAATGAGTGACAGTATGAATAAAAAAGTATCGACCATAAACCATGGATATTTTTGCTATACTAATGTCAATTGCTGCTATGATGATAACTGCTTTGATGATGTTTCACTATGGGGGGAAAATAAATAATCTTAAAAATCCATATTTTTGGGAAAAAAAGTTTAAATTATAATACAAAGTGTTAAAACCTATTAACGTTACAGAAGGGGAGACAGATGTGGATGAGCTTGATGCTCAGATCATCTTTATTATTAATTTCTTTATTACACATCATAACATTTGTAGATTCATGTTTTAAGTAACCACTTACGGATGTAGCTGATGCCTCGCTCATCCTGTCCAAGCAGAGCAGGGTCCCAAAGTGATCTCTGCTCTGTGTAAAAAAAAAATGAGGCGGGTGTCAAGAGAGGAGGAATTTAATAGTCTAACCTAATGTTATATGGATTGCGATAACAGCAGTAGATTTCAGAAGATTAGCTAACAAAACAGATAACAAACATCAGCAAAATGTTCAAACAACCGTCCTGTTAATTTTAACTAAGTAATTTAAACAAACTCTGCCTTGCTCACATTTGTTGTTGACAAAATGAAAAGGTTTAGCGGTAGGACAAGTAACTCTGCAACTTTGTTAAAGGTTAAGGGTCAGGGTTAGGCAAGTAATAATAATAATAATAATAATAATAATAATAATAGGGCCCTAAGGTCTTTTATTGTCAAACATGAGGATACATTCACACACACATGTAGTTGCATCTCACAATGAAACGCGTTCTCTGCATTTAAAACATCCTGCCGTTCTCCAGGAAACAAATGTAAGTCAATGTAATGTCCTCTGAAGTGACAGAAACATGATTGTGAGAGAGGGTAGATGGCAATATACATACATGCAGAAATTAGTATCTGTGAAGGAAGTATCACTGTAGGTGTGTGATTGGAAAAATGGTGGAGGAAGAATACAGGATGCTTCGTGTTTACTTTCAATCCTGCTTTTACTGCAAGGCTTCATACATGAACAACAAAATAGGTTGTTTGTTAGGTTGTTCCAAAAATGACTGATGACATCCACCACTATGATTATAGTTGAAAGGAAAAGCCAGTTTCAAATAGCTTGGGTCTAATTCTATAGTTTGTTCCATCATTTCTATCAGTACTAATGACATTATCCTCATCAAGATAATAGAAGAGATCTGGGAACATGGTGACATCACTAAAGTGCAACAGGTCAGATGATCAGAGAGCATGTAAATAAATCTCCAAGTTAGCCAAATGTATTTGGAAGAGAAGACAGGCTAACAGTAGGATTATCACCCAAACTGTTGGTTGTAAACATCCATCAGAGTTTACAAAGAGCCATTTCCTGCTTTAACGTAAACCTGCTGCACTTCTGCACCTACAATATGCTCGCTTTGAATTTTAGCGGCAGATAAAGCCGTCCATCTGGATAGAAAACTGCTAAAATCAGACCCTAATGGAAAATAATTGCACTTATTACAGTGTGCGGCTAAAATATAATTATAATTTCAAATGTAATTTAAAAAAAAACATTTTGTATTTTGCACCACCAAACAGCACAAACAATAATGCCCTCATTAGGATTTGCACATGCACACACAGAGAGGGAAGGAGGTGAAACAAATGACAAACGCAGACAAAACAGATGCTGCTAACTGAATCTGTATTGGTATTATTCTGTTAGTCTGATATTTTCTGCTAGTTTTCAACAGAAATATTATTATTGGTGAGAACCATAAATCTTTGCATATTATTTGTCCTTTATTAGGTTAGGTTTACAGCAATATCCCCTCTCTCTGTGTCTCTCTTCTGTCGCTCTTCTAAAACATCTAATGAAGCAGAAAAATCACAGAAAAGAACAATATATGAACATTAATATGTATAAGTCCAAACATGACAATATAACCAGATTTCACAAGCAGACATTTTTTGCTACAGCTGTCAAATTGTCCTTAGTATGTAAATTTATATAGCAAAAGATCACAAAGTGTATTGATTCATCACAGATCCTTATGGACAGGTCCAGTCCATGAATATCAGCTTATCAGTTGTTGTTTTTTTTACAAAACATTTAAGCTGTTTTGGTCCTATTGAGAAATATTTAATTTGGTTTCTTTCTGAATTATCTTTATTACCTTATTTTGTAATACACTGTTTTTATTTTAAGTTAACAGCTTACATTCCCATCTGTCCTTTAGATTTTGCTGTCATTTCATCCTCCTTGGTGATTTAGCAACTGATCAGACATCCAAAAAAAGTTTTACTATCTATTAAAAAGATTGTTTTTAAACTTTGGTGCTTTAAGTGGTCATTTTACACAACTCTATTTAGGAATATGCAGCATGTCAGCACAACATAAACAAAGATAATAAAGTTCTTAAAAATAGATTGTACACCCTCCCCTTCCAAGTGTGTAGGAAAGCCAATCGTGGCTGTGAAAAACATGAAGAACGTGAAAGGCCTTGTCCAGAGCGAGTGGTTGTTTTTTCCATACTGGGCTACTGTAGAAACAAAACAGTGCAACATGGCGGCCTTCATGGAAGAAGATCTAAAGGGCTCATTCTAAGGTGACAACAACGTAATGATTCTTATTTTCAGGTTACTATATACTTGATAAATGAAACCAACCCCCTAAATCTTATGCGCTGGTCCTTCAAGTAACAATGCAACTCACAGATATTGTATTTTAAGTTGGTAATGATGAAAACCAATTGACATCCAGTAAACCTGGGACTTTTGCCCACCGCCGCGGGTGGTGGAGTAATCCAGCCTTGAGAATTAAGTGTATAAATGGATGTAGTAAAGCAACATTTACTTAAAGCTGCATTCACTGATTCAAAAAAATAACCAAACACATCAGATGTAGGCGTCAGAGTTGTGTTTGTGTCCATCTGATGTCCAATACTCACTCTCCTTTTAGCTCTGGTTTTGTCTGCATCAACTCCTGATAAAATTATCTAACTTTCTATCAGCTAGATGTTTCACCAGCTGACTGTGTTGTTTGGTGCTTGTGTACAGTGGGTTTATCTGAGCTTTTTTAAGGAAAACAGCTGCCTGCTGCTGCTGGAAACTCTGAGATTTCAGTGGAGAAGTCTAAAAAAATTAACTTTTCACCTTTCATTTGATTCGTTGTTAATATAGAAATATTGATTAGTGCAGCTTAAATACAAAATAATAAAAACGCTGTATTTATTTCTTTGTTGGCTACAAAAATCAAAACCTGAACAGTGACAGTCACAGAAATGCCAAGAAAAATAAAGACAGAGAAAACAAACATTCTATGGTTACTGTGTGATATTGGACTCTTAACAAAAAAAGAAAGAAAGAAAGAAAGATTGTCGGTCCTGGAGGGATGAGGGAGAGACAGAGTAGAATATTATTATTTGTTGTTTTGTATTGTTGGGTCTCAGCTGGTAGCGTACAATGTCGTCTGTGTGAGTGTGTGTGTGTGTGTGATGTAGGTGTACAAACACGCATACACCTAGATCAGTACTAAGTGAAACTGCCCTCCAAGGTTAAAATTTACATAATGATCCTGTATCAGTCTGATTGATCGGTTCAAATGCACACCTCCTATGTTTTAGAGTTTTTTTAATCCCCTGGGTGAAGCAGTTTACTGATCCGCTGTCCCTAATTGGCAGAGCAAGGCACTAAAACAGCCCGGGTGAGAGTTCGATTCCCTGTGGGGCCACACTTGCTAAAAATTAGTGCTAACTTTCTCCAGCTAAATGGGTTATGCTATTATAAATGTTTAATAATAATACAGTAGTTGTATTTGAATATGAGAGGAAGAGATTCAGAGTCAAACGAGGAACCTCAGGGGATGAAGAGCGCCAAGGGAGTAGAAATGTTGTGAAGAATTAGGTTATAAATAAAGGAGGAAGCATTTTAATGAAAAAGTAGGCATCATTAGAGCATATTCTGTAATACATAGTGCAAGTGTTACAGTATTTGGTGTATTTAAACTGCAACTATAATGCAGTTTTAAAGTGTCATTCAACTAAGAACAAACAAATCTGAAGTGATTTCTTGTAATTATGACATAAACGAAGGCTGGTGTTAATCTTTTCTTGTTGTCATCAAATCCCATGATCCCATAATGTCTCCAATACTTTCCGTCTTCCCCCCCCCCCCCCCCATGCCCCCAACCTCGTAGCACTCAGCTAGTAAATTGGTTTGTATTTAGTTTAATTTTTGAAAAAGTCTGTTATTTCCTGCTGGTCAATGTAGTTTCTAGCAAACATGAGGAAATAATGCATTTTGCCTGCTCAAACGTGATTGGTCAATACTACCCGGACTACAAATGGAAACCGGAATACCTCCTCAATTTCCCTTGGAGAATAGAGCACAGCAACAGCATACTCAAAAATCAACTGTATTTACTATGCATACTGTTTTCACAGTACACACACTGTATATTCTTTGGGGCACGCTGCATGTGTGACCAAGGTAGAACAGGTCTGTGTTCCCAAGATATCTCACACAATGACCTTCATCATGAAGGTCTGAGGCATGTAGTAACTAAAGTTAGTTAAGTGATCAACAGTGTGCAGTGTTTGTTTTGGTTTTTCATTAGAATCTACCTGTCTATATTATGAGCTTTGAAATGTGTTCCTTCAGACCCATTAACACAACTACTGTATGTGTCTATGCATGTTTCGAATCATAACTGCTTTCATACATCACATAACAGTGATGTATGAAAGCATTTGTCTTTCTGAATTCATCAGCGCATTAATTTAAGCCATGCTGTTTTTAGTTTTTTTTCACCTCTCAAACCACCACAACTCCTGAACACGTTAAGAACTTGCAACCAACTGTAGATGACACGTGCACATGCAAAATCTGAAGGCATGTCATAAGGGGCAGTAGAGCAACATGATTCATTTGGCTCTAACATAGCAACCATGAGTATTATTTACTTTGAGTTTTGCACATTTTTGCACAGCTGAAGTGCCAACTCTGCCAGGAGAGGATTTAGCCATCATTCAATCATTCCAATTGTCTAGGAAAGTTTGTATTTTGTATTTGTTCATCCATTCATTCATTACCTTACTTGCTCTCTCACTCGTGTGCATTTATTAATGTTAATGTTTTGGGGGTTTTATTGCAATATGTGTATTTGGTGAGGTTGACTTCAATCAAACGTACATTTTAATTAAATAAATTTGGTCAGCAGTTTAATTAATTAATCTGTTTGCTCGTCCAATTGTTGGTTCCATACTCCATGCCAGTCAACACGATTTAAATCTTTTAGCTGTGATCTGTGCAGGTGTCTGTTATGACTATCAAACTCCACTCAAAGAGAATAACACGCCTCTGAGGTCACACACACACAAACCCCCGAGTGTCATCTTGTGATTGGATGGAATCACTTCAACACACATCACACTAATTTGATCAACTCTGTTGAGACACCAGCAACTCAGAAAATAACTAAATATAAATAGATCTTTTTAATTTAGTTTGAACATTGTTCACAAAGGGATAATGTATAATTATCAACTGCACACAAAGAGAAGATGAGTGTGTGTCTGTGTAAATGAATACATTTCCAGAACAGCGCATTAAAGGCATCAGCTTTGGTGTGAACGTCTGTGGATGAGAGAGTCTTTGTGTCATGAGCTGATCTTCTGATGCTTTTAGTGAATGAATCAATCCAACAAACAGACAATCAATTAAGTGCATCTATCTGCTTTTTCAATACTTTCAGGTGCATTAAATCAGTCATTATTCATGAGGAGAGGTTACACAAACTGTTTGATCACTAACTAAACCAAACCTTTGATGTTTACATTTTGTTCGCATTTTGAGTTGCGTGTGTGTTTTCATGAGAATCAATAAGCGTGCTTTTTCATTAGCATGAGCAAGCCTTTCCTGTTTTCCTGCACTTCTCCCTCTGTGTGTTTCTATAGTAACCTTGGCTAAAATCCAAACAGCCGGTAGGGCCCTCTGAAGGGCACTACACAGGCAAGATGAAAGATTTCCACCAGGCGACTGCAGCTTCCAGGCAACAGATAAATGTGATTTTAAAGGAGGACATGCTTCCACTGAGCAGAGGAGCGACAGTGAGTATCACGGGGACAGTGGCCCATCCACTGTTTTTTGTAACTAATAATAGCCTGGTTCCATATTATTTGCTTTCAATCTGATCAAATCTCAAAAAATGAAAATACATTCATACAGACTGGTATTAATACACTTAATGAAAAAAAGCTTTTGTCAGCAATAGTGCATTTAATGCCTTGTTGAAAAGCAGTGAATATTATGGCAGCTAAGGAGTCCAATTTGTACAAAGGAGTAACAGCACGAGATTGATATTTTGGTACAAGCTTGACCTGAACCACCCCAATTCATTCAGACTGAAAAAGAAAATAATTTCAAAGCTTTCTCATATTCCCTGAGTTTTCTTTGAGCAGCATCTAGTGGCCATTAGTGGAACTGTAGATTCCAGGATGCCTATAAGAAGAAAAAGAAAAAGAAATTCCTTATGAAAAACAATACACAAATTAAGACCAATACAAATGCATGGCCCGGGACACAAACTACAGCACAGTACCATATGAATAAATCTAATATAATCTTGAGTTAATTATGTATGTTAGTGATAATGGGTTTACCTGTCCTGTAAAAACCAAGCTCTTAATTTCATCTAAGGTACAGACTCAAAGAAATAGATGGCAAAAAGGCTGATTATATGTCAATTAAATGCACATTTGTAATGTTGAAAGGAAATTCCTCATCATGATTAGAGGCCACAAACTCCTTATAAAAATTCACCAATAGGTCTGTGTGTTCTGTGGAGAAATTATATATTTGATCCTTAAGCATTATGTTTGACTAAGTGTGATTTTAGTTTTACTTTACTTTTGATATCTAAATATCAAGTAAGAAAAGTACTAAACCTCTGTCGGCATTACACGATGAACAATGTCTTGTAACTTATAAGCTCACAATATCAGTTTTGCTTAGTTCTTGAGATAAACGTCAGAACAACCTAACTGCAATGTAACTAAAACTGCTTGCACAGATGCATTGCAGCCCTCCCTTTTCCTTTGCTTTATAAATAATCAGTGTGAGTATTTGCACTTTGTCTTTCACTCGGCAGACAGTTTGTACTCTCTGTAATGACGGACTGTCCTTCCTGCAGGAAATAAACTCAGAACCAACTTGGATAGTAAGGTTTTGTTATTTTACACTCACCATGGAAACATTTCAACCACAGTTCCTTCATAAGTTAGTAACTAATAATAGCTATATCGAACCAGTGGTTTACTAGATCAGGTTGTACCATCAAAACATGAACCTGCATTTTCTGATTTTGTGGCATTCCACATTTTGGATTCACTGGCTCTCCGTGCCCTCAAATATCAGCACTGTCAAGACAGCTTGCTGTTGGTCAAAAATGCACATTTGCAGTCAAAGTTCACCAGTGTTCACTCAACACAGATTTACTTCACCCACGCAAGCAAATCCACTGGAATGAATTGAAGTTGCAGCAAAACGCCACATGCTGGTGTGAGCAGGCCTTTAGGCTGCTGTTCTTGGCCCAACGGGAACAAGAAATCCATGTGAACTGAGCAGGAATTCAACTTTGAAGACCGACAGAATTCATGCATTGTTCATGGCATTTTATTTTATATTCATTAAGGAACAGGACCCTTTACCCCTAGCTCGGCATCTGGGCTGTCAAAACTTAGAACACATGATTTTCAGGTGTAGCCATTGGAAAAACCTAAGAAACCTAAATTTAGTTAACATAAGAGAAGGATATCCAAATTGCTGTGATTTCCTCTTTGTCAACTTCCCTCTTCCTGAACAAAGTTTACTGTCTCAAGCATGTACATATGAATGAGACATCCAGAAGTTAGAATATCACAATTCCTCATTACACATCACATTCCTGCCTGATCATCAGCCCTGCTTGTGTTTCTTGACCTATATCTGACTTTGTTTTTAGTGATGTCACAGTGTTCCCAAGTCTAAGCAACTAATTTGGTGAGAACAATGTTATAGTAAGTGATAGTAGGGAAACTGAAAATAAGTTGTAATAAGCCATAAATATAATTTAAGTACAGTACTACAGTAAATGTATGTGGATACTTTCTGGCTGTTTAACAGTAGACGAACTGGGGAAAATCTCATGTCACAATGATTTAACCTTTGTGTTTGCCCTCACTTCCTCAATGTTTGTGGTCCCAGAGTCACAACTGAATGTCATCCTAGAAGCTATTTGCTGGATCAATTAGACCCCTGAAATGTCTAAATTCTCATGTCCACTCTGGCCCGTAGGCAACCAAGGTCCAGCAGCAGCCGTGGGGGTTGTGGAAATAATTACTTTAAATTTTGTGAAGTCCAGAGCAGTAGCTTGCATCGACTCTTAAATTATTCTGATTTGCAACTTCCTGCGTCATCATCATCCACTATCTCTACATCTCAGTTTCCTTCTCTCAGTCTAAGATACAGTGTCAAGAAAAGTAATTGAACCCTTTGGAATTAGCTGCATTTGTGTATACATTTGTGTTAAAATATGGTCTGCTCTTCATTTGAGTTGAACAAACACAATCTGTTTTAACTAATAATACACAAATTATTATATTGTTCTTGTCCATATTGAATACACCATACAAATATTCACAGTTTAAGTTGAAAGAATGTGAACAATAAAAGCACATTGGAGTCAGGAGTTAGCAAACCCTGAGTTCAAAGGTCCATGGATGACTCCAAAGGTAAAACGCAGAATGCTCAATGAGGTAAAGAATAACCCAAAGCATTGAACAGACATGATGTCCATGGCAGGACACTATGAAGGAAGCCTCTGCTCTCCAAAAACACCACCTCTGTGTGCCTGAAGTTTGCCAAAGAGCACCTTGACACTCCACAACGCTACTGGGAAACTGTTTTGTGGACTGATGAAACTAAGGTTGAATTATTCGGGAAGAACAGCACTACATATGACGTACAAAGGGCACTGCATACCAACATGAAACCATCATCCCAATGGTACAGTGGAGGAAGCATCATGATTTGGGGCTGCCTGGACAGCATGCGATCACTGAGGGAAATTTGAAGTTTATCAAGATATCCTAGGCTACAGGATAAAGTCAGAGTGACTGCCAGCTGAAGCTCAGCAGAAGTTGAGTTATGCAGCAGGACAATGATAAATTTGACTTTTGGCCGTGGCCCAGTCAGAGCCCAGACCTTAACCCAATAGAGATGCTCTGGAATAACCTCGAGAGAGATGCAGACATCATAAGAATATGGCTGAGCTGAAGCAGTTCAGTAAGGAAGACTAGTCCAAAATTCCTCCTGAATGTTGTGCAGGTCTGATCCGAAGCTACCAGAAGCACTTGTTTGAAGTTATTGCTGCCAAAGGACGTTCGACCAATTATTAAATCAGAAAAACTGTTCACTTACTTTTTACACCAGCACTGCAAATGTTTAATGAGGGTGTTCAATAAAGACATGAAAGATTATAATTGTTTGCTTAGCACTTTGTGTTTGTCTATACTTGTGACTTAGATGAAGATCAGATCACATTTTTTGACCAATTAATGCAGAAAACCACAAAATTCCAAAGAGTTCACTTACATTTTCTTGCCAATGTAACTCTTCCTGACACAGAAGGTGATTTTTCACTTCCGCTACTCCATCAGGTAAATAGTAATGCGCAATACTACCTTAATTTTAGATTATACATTGCGACAATAATGGAGGGATCATATTGTGTTTTTGCATCCAAACCCTTTAAAATTAAAATATGTGTTCCCTATAGTCACATAAATTGAAATTATATTAACAAGAAATATATCCTGAATGGGTTTATAAAATCAAGAGGACACAGTCACGATGCTGCATTTAAAGTAATTTCTAGTTAATTAAACTACCTTTTCTAAGTTCCTGCGAGTTCGTTGATTTGTCTTTGTATCTCAGGAGGGTTTGATGATCATTGAGAATGTCATTTATGAATATTTCCACTCTCTGATCACGTGACAGGTCATATCATCGCAGGAGAAAAAACGTTGGATTTTTTTAATAGTTTTTTTTTTGTCAGATGAAGAGTGTAAACTGTGAGGTGCAGGGAAAATTATATGTACTTTTGGGGCATATCTCATTGGAATAAACACAGAGCTATATTTGAGCATAGTATTCAGTTCACTTAAGACATCCATTGGTGGACCGCACTTTGGATCAGGTCTAATTAATCCCCGGGTCTGTTTGAAATGAGCCTTACTGTCCTCAGCACCGTTTTGGATCTTCTCTATTGAAATTAATTCATGCATGTTGGTGCTAGTATCTCCTCCAAATAGCACACAAGAGTTAAATAACAATTATCCATGTTCATGAGAGTAAAAATGATCATTTCAATTTGACAATTCAAACGCTTTCTCTCTCGCTCTCACACACACATTTCCTCTCTCATTACCATTGTTACCATTGCAGGTCCTTGGTTGGTGTGTTCCTCCCTGTATCTCTTTCTTGCTTTCACTGCCAAGTCCTGATTTTTTTCCTGAGGAGTGTGTGGTCCTATCTGTGTGAGCATGTTCCCGTCCTTGTGTGTGTTCCTCTCCTCTCTCTCTCTCTCTCTCTCTCTCTCTCTCTCTCTCTCTCTCTCTCTCTCTCTCTCTCTCTCTCTCTCTCTCCCTCTGTATATTCGGCCCTCACCTCGAGGCGAGTCGATCCTCTTACAGTAATACCATTGCCTAATCTCAGAGGCGTATCAGAGGGAGCTCAGAGCGCTCAGCACTAATAGGTTCACACAAATGGGATCTAGTCAAAAACCTCTCAATCCTCCTGCACTGTAAATATGGAGAGCATTATCTAAGTCCGCCTGCAGGCCTCCGATGTGGAACTGATGCAGATTTGACAGAGAGACTGAGAGATAGCAGCCAAAAAAAAGGGTGATTTAACATGCTGTTAGCAGTGTTATAGCAGTCATATTATTGGCTGTAGGGATGAATACAATTTTTAAAGGGGCTTTTAAGGTATAAAATTAAATGACATTTTTTAATTCTATATTAATTTGATCCTTTCAAGGCCAAAGTGAAGCCTTAAATGTTGCTGATGTGCCTCCGTCTACTCTTCCACGAATTAATGACTTAAAGTTTAAAGTTTATTTAAGCAGCCTGTCTGCTCAGTCTTTACACTTGGATTAGAGTGTGCCTTTAATATATTTACCAGAACAGACATTTAACATAGCATAACAGTACATTTCCATTAAGACTAAGTCAGGGGTTCCCAACCTTTTTGACTCGTGACCTCACACAACTTAGCAGTATGAAGTTGGGGCCCCTTGTCACATTTCAGATAACTATGAGTTAGCAGTACCACCAAAGTCCGACTGATTTCCACTCTAAACTTCTCACATGGTCTAATTTAAATGATATTAACACTTCTGTACTTTCACTTAAAGGGTAGTTAAAATATTTTTAAACTTGGGCCCTATTTGTTTTTATTTTATACAAATGTGGGGGTTTAAATGACTAATAGAAACTAAACGTTTTGGAATTGGTACTCAGTCCCAGTCAGCATCTGCAAACTGGCTGCAGTGGCTGCAACATAATATCCTGGGGCAATTGTACGTCCTGTGAAAAGTCCGTCCACTAAAGGTGTCCTTTTTGTTTAACCAGTAACACAGTCATCTTCCAGCAACAACTCACTCCTCACGAGATTTTAGAGCAAGTCTTCCGTGTCCAAAGAAATTTGTTATTGCAGTTTTAATAAATACCCTTTAAGAATTTATTTTTCTGTTTTAACTTCAGCTTTGCTCCTTATTTAATCCTGACTATAACGAATATCGATTCACGCTGATAACACCTGCTACAGACTTTGTATGTCTACGCAGATGACATTCGATTCTTAAAAGACAATAGATTTTTGGTGTACGATTACCAACTGTCACTTTGAAATAATACAGGTTGATCTTTTTTATTTGCCACCTCCACCTGTTCTACTGTGTCTTTCTTATATTCTTCAAAGCCATTTTTATTAAATCATGTTAACTTTTTTTGATTTGTCATTTATTGTTTGTATCAGTTCTTTGTTGTCTTTTTTGTATCTTACATCGTATTTGCATGGCTTTTGCTAGCAGAATGCAAAACTGAAGTTAATCTGAAATTCAGCATCAAAAAGCTGTCAGCTGGTAGCAGTGTTTACTCTGAACTTTAAGTGATGTATTGATGGATACAGTCAAACTGCATTCAGTGTTGTACATGTTAACTTCTTTAAGTATGTGAAGCTTTACATTTTATATACTGTAAGCAGAAATGATGCCAATTGGAGAATGTGATGAAAGAAATTACTGTATATTATTCTGCCATGTATAAAGGTAATAAGATAAATAAGAAAAAACTAAAACTTGCCAAAGCTTGTGCAGATTGAAGAAGCTGTATAAATAAAGATATATTAAGAAATTGATTGGTTAGATAAAAAGTAAACGCCAATTTAAGGTATAGATCAAAGATACAGTGCCTTGCAAAAGTACTCATACCCCTTGACCATTTCCACATTTTGTGACGTTACAAGCACAAACCTAAATTTATTTTTTTGAGATTTTATGTGTTAGAACAACACAAAGTAGAGCATAATTGTGAAGTGGAAGGAAAATGATACGTGGTGTTCAAGATATTTTACAAATAAATATGTGAAAAGTGTGGTGTTCATATGTATTCAGCCCCCCTGAGTCAATACTTTGTCGAACCACCTTTTGCTGCAATTACAGCTGCAAGTCTTTTGGGGTATGTCTCTACCAGCTTTGCACATCTAAAGACTGCAATTTTTGCCCGTTCTTCTTTGCAAAATAGCTCCAATTCAGTCAGATTGGATGGAGAGCGTCTGTGAACAGCAATTTTCAAGTCTTGCCACAGATTCTCAATAGGATTTAGATCTGGACTTTGACTGGGCCATTCTAACACATGAATATGCTTTGATCTAAACCATTCCATTGTAGCTCTGGCTGTATGTTTAGGGTCGTTGTCCTGCTGGAAGGTGAACCTCCGCCCCAG
>JAVQJV010123793.1:0-19640 GCA_036024995.1 Gadopsis bispinosus | reverse complement strand
GGTGTGTGAATGGGTGAATTAGACTACTGTTCTAGCTTAGATTACTGGTACAGCGCTTTGGGAACCGTTTCGGTTGAAAAGCGCTATATAAGAAAGAGTCCATTTACCATTTACCATTAGAGAACATACTGCTTAAGGTTTGTAGTACCTGCTACTCGTATTCTGTCTGAGCACAGCGGCTCCAAAATAAAACACCTAAAGTATTTGGGGCACATTAAGCTGAAGAGCAGACCGGACAGGCAGACAGTGGCCCGTGTGGTGGAAACATTGTTTACTGCTGTTTTCTCAACGTGGCTCCACTTCACTGCTGTAATTCCCGCACATCAAGGCATGGGTTGATTTAATCATGCGCCATCCAGTAACCGGAATACAGTAAGCAGTGCCAAAGCTCTTGAAGCTTTAGATTAACTGGTGACTAAGAGAGAGGAAGTGCAGCTCTCCTCACGGGAAGTTGCAAGGTGGAGGAGGGGGAGTGTGGAGGGGGGGTCTTCTCCCTCCTTCTTTTTATGTTGTTGTTTTCCCTCTGTAGGCTTCATCACGTCTGACTCATCAGATTTGTCTGCACTGTGCTTTATTGAGATGTATTGTTGGAAGTGCACAGGTCAGGGGTTTCTGCCTACCCCAGCAGGATCGTCCCTCCTCGTCTCCCCCCACCCCCCTCTGTGGTTCTCTCTCTCCTTCCTTTAGGCTTGCATTCCTGCAGAAACGGTGGGGGGGGGGGGCTCTCGTCTCTTTTATCTTCTTGCAGTTGGCGTACGTGCTTGTGTATATGTGTGTGTATGTGCATGCGCAGGTGATGCTGGCGATGATGATCAGGGTGATGAATAGGCACTCCCAAGGACGAAGCAGCTATGTGGTGATGTCATCCTGGCTCCGAGGAAGGGAGCTGGAGGGCAGCGCGACCTCGGCCCTGGGAGACAGACAGGAAGGAGAGAGGGAGAGATGGAGTAAAACAGGGGAACGTGGAAATGGATCAAAAGAGAGAGGGACAGACAGAAGAAGACAGACACTTCCCTTCTTTTGGATTCATTTATTAATTTCAAACACTTCGTAACACACAAAAACCCCCAGCACATTTACAGTAATTAAATCTAATTGTTCTCAAGATGACAACAGCAGTGTCTTGTTGTTTTCTTCTTATCTGATCAGAATCAATTCAATTCAGGAATCATTCAGAATCTATCTTAACGTCATTAGCAGAGGCCACCAGCAGCATCTTATTCTTACATTTCCTGCAGGGATGTAATCAGAGAATTATAATTAGACTAATTGTAATTAGACCAAGGTCACTTTCAATCAACTGTTCCAATGCTGCTCCGCTTCTCGGTGCCAATCAGAGGTACTACCCACATGTCTGCCGATCAGTTATAACAAAATGAGGGGTGTGGTGACTGTGACTCTGGTGGCCATCGTTGGAAAAAATTGCACGCCTCGATTTGACGCTGGTGTCTCTCTTTCAGTCTCCTGACTTTGAGACTGATAGAGATTTTAATCAGACATTTTGATGGTAATTATTTCCAGATAGCTAATTACTGAGTGAAGTCCTAATTAATGCTGGGGAGATGTAGGAGCTCATTCGCATCATCTTCGGGTCCCTTTCCTTCGATAATTGATGGGATTGTGACAAGGCTTTTGACGTGATTCGCACGATTATCCCAGTTTGAACTACCTACTGTAGATACAATTGCCGTTGGGTAAATCTGATTTAAAGAAACAGTATCTTAACCATGTCTGTTTTGCATGTGGTTGTGTACTGTATATGTCGATCATATCACCAGATTTGAGTGTGTGAGGATGGTCTTCGAGGACATTAATCCAGTAATCTGTTAAAAGGGAAAGAAAGAAAAGGCTGATGAACTAAGTGAACACAGATGCAACGTTATTGATTTCCATCCTCAGACGAGGCTTTTCAGGCATCAGAAAGGCAGTTTACAGTTCTGTTAAGTGCTTTGTAAATTGTGTTCTTGATACAAACTGAGCTGTTTCCATTTGCGCAGGGCCATGAAGTCATAAAAGCAAGTTATTTTTAAATTCTTATACTTCGCATGGAAATGGCTTTATTAGAGACAAAAGTCAGCTGTTGTCTTTGAAGAATAAGACATCAGTAAATGCGGGTCATTTCAGGCTTTTCCTGATACTGCTGACAGCTGTCACATAGCTGTAACACCTACATATGACATGAATGCTTTTATAATACAGCTATATTGCAATGTGCCATGATAATTAATAAATGGAGAAAAATGTGATTGTTATCTTGTGTTTTGAACTGATTTCTGCAGTAGTTTGGACAACAGCTTGGTGTCAGTAGAGAGACCACTCTAATTTCTGTGATCTTTAACCAAATATAGGCAATTTCCAGCGGAATGAAAAGAATCGTGCCAGCATGAAATTGCTTGTAAGACTTAAACAATATTGAGCATATTAGCAGCATTTCTCCTAAAACATTATGACATTTAGGCCCTTTTTAAAATGTTTGCTGTACTGAAAAATAGCCCATTTAATTGAAATACAAACGTGTCCATATAATTTGTGTTAAGTGCATTGGTGCATTATTTGTGTGTGACACTTTGAGTTTGCGGAATAATTATACACGTTCAGATTTCCCCCCAGTGAATTATTCTCACAGGCTGTGGAAGCGACAGTCTAGAGAAGAAGGCTGGTGGTAGAAGGGCTGACAAGTTAGAAATGTTTGGAGAGTTTGGGAGAACTGATGAAAAAAACAGAAACTTCACTCAGAAAGATATCTCGCTCCAGATTTCAGGTGAGTATCAGCGTCCAACAGTTGTACTGGTTGTGCTGTGCAGCCTCCAGATAAGAATGTGTTTATTAACCGAAGCAAGGCGTTGGTTGACGAATTAGTCCTCCCGGATGACTCATGTTTTTTGTTTAAAAAGTGATTATTGTGAATGGAAATATGCTGTGATCTGAAATTTGATGTGAAGTGGTTGTGAAAGTCTTTTGTAAGGCCCTGAACATGTATGACTACCTTTATCACACTGTTTGGGCTTTTAGCTCTACATGTTTGTCTCATCAACGTGTGAAATGTGTGATGGACTCTCACAGAGGAACGCCCAAAAGAGTTTGGATGCTATTCAGTCAACCATCAGACAAGTAGACAAATATCAGCGAACCAGGCCACACATGCAGAATCAGCCGAGCATGCAGCGTCACAGGGTGACAGCCGACGGGTGCGACGATGGGCATTCAATTTGAAAAACTGTAACGCGTACAGAGAGAGTACCACAGGCAGACTAGCAGGTGAATATTTCTACTCTGAAATATCCCACAAAATTCAGAGGAATGTGCTGACAAACAAATCAAACTCCACTTCGTAAAATTATTACACTTTATGTTGACGTTTTTCTTAACAAATGAAAATATGGCAGTGGGACCAGGCAATTTCATTTAGTCCAATGAAAATCAATGTTTTAATGCTCATTCGTGGCACTTACTAGATCCAAGAGAATGGTCTTGATATCAAGATTTTGCCGGTGACCCCTTAAAAGCAAACAATTCATTAGAGCTGCAACTAAAAAGTGTTTTCATTATTGATTAACTGAAATTAATCGTTCATAAAATGTCAGAAAACATTGTATGTGCATATGTATGTGAGAGAAGTTATCCATGCATTAAGCTTTCTCTGCCACAGTACAACAATGGCTTTCACAAACTGACGTCAAATGTCTTGTTTTGTCAGTCAACATCCATATTAAATCCTCAAAATATTCAGTTTACTATGACATACGACAAAGACAAGCAACAAATCTCCACATTAGGATTAGGATAATCCATTATCAATATAATACATTTTCTGTTCAACGATTGACAATGCAAGTAGTTCAAGCATGGAGTTATTTTTCCTTCTCAAGTGGTTTTATTTTTAGAGGAATAAAGAGGTGTAAGTGACTGAAATTTCACACGAAAAAGCTTTAATGCTCACCTGAACCCTCAGATTTATCTAGGGAGACCTTGGGGGCCCCTCTCCAAAGTTGATAACCAGTGTTTTAAGATTTTGCTACTTGTTAAAAATGTGTAAATTGGTAAAAGTGCAATAAAAACTAGTGTCAGTGCGCCCCACTGGCTGCCTGTACAAAGCTAAATGACTTGAAATGAACAAAGAGGGTGACAGATGGATGAACCACAGAGCGAGCAGTAGAGACAAAATGTGCAGTAGATAGGCGGCAGTTTTACAAGTATTTAAACCCTGGTATCATTGTGGGGCATCACTGTGGGAGATAGCAGGCACATGGCAGTTAGAGGGGAAGAGCAGATCAAGAGGAAGTGCCAAGAGCAGCCCCTAGATCTTACATTCATGCTCTCTCACTCGTGCATGGAAATGTATTTACAGTGTTCACTTTAACAGCGGCACGTTGTCTTCGTTGTACACCGGGCTGCTTTGTTCATTTACATCCTGATGCACTCTCAGTGTTAACCCTGGAAAAACAAGCGCATACATACTGTACATCACTGTCTGTGCACGTCTGAAGGACAGGAAGGTGCAGCGACCCTGAGGTTTAACTGAAAACAGCTCCCGTCTGTAACCAGAAAAATGTACTGTACAATATGGATGTGGGCCGTTACACTAAACAGAAGGACACTCATACACACAGTTAACCAACATACTTTCTGGTTTCTGTGGTCTTCTTGGTATAAGCTTTGCTTTACTCAGAAAATGGGTCTTAGCCCCTGATTCACTTTTCTGTAAATACTGATGATCTGCACAGTACTTTCCAGAAAGTTGCAATAGAAACTGCTGTAATGTAGAAATTATTAATGATTAATGTTTAATTTCTGTCATTACGCATCAACCTTTTCTTGTTAAAATGTCCACATATACCCAGGAAATATTAAAACATAATGGTCTGACTGACAATGAAATTCCCTGAGCACATTCATGCTCCCCAGAGGATAAACCCTCTTCATTCTGGTGCTTTTCTGTTGTTCCACCAACAGACGAAAAATATCCATTGTAGGCACAAGATTATGTTATAATTATCTAATAATTTAACAGGTCTAACTTGTTTTGTGTCTCCAAACATTTCCACAATAAATTGTCAAATTGAAAAACATTTTCAAATCACTGCTCTTTTCTACAAAAAACATCCCATTATTAGGATCCCAGATCAAATTAAATCAATATTCCACCTGAACAATCCAACTTCCTTGCAGCTATGTTGTTGACTTTGAGACTTTCTTTCCCCTGAAGTCGTCTTCTCAGGCAGCTCTGCCTCCCAACATGCTCCACCAATTAAAATCTCAGCAAAAACCTTTCTAACCTTCATTCTAAGCCGAACCATCTTTTTCCAAGCCTTTTTTGCATATTGTTTCAATTTCCACCATCTGCATTAAACCTTTTGAAGATAATTTTGCTCTCGTTTACCGTCTTACTGGAACAAATTATGAGCTAGTTCCTTAAACTACGTCAGTCAGTTTTTTCAACTGGGCTTGCAATATTTGAACATTAGTAGTTTTATCAGGAAATAATACATTTGTTTAGAAAAGCAGCTGCACATTCAAACAAGGTAAGATCCCGTTGTGGACTGATGTTTTATTACCTGATTATGGATTAAACAAACCTGAGAGTGAATGGCAGGACAGAGACAACCTAGAAACAGAAACTCTTTTGGCTCCAACCATTGTGGGTAGCAAGCTAATTCCAACCAGTTGAGATCCACTGGAGGTTGGGGAGACCCCCAGTCTGTTTCCAGGGAAACAGAGCCCTTTCTCCTCTTCTGTTTCTCTCTATGTCTCTCTGTCTCTCTGTCTCTCTCTCACATGCTCCCATGTTCCTTCTTGGCAGTATTGAGGAGGAGGGAGATGTGGAGGTGACTCACTATAAAATCATTGCCATGGCAATGAAGAGAGAGTGTAAAGAGAGTGAAGGGAGAAAAAGAATGGGAATATCCATAGGTTGAGCAGAGATGGAAATGGTTGTCACAATCTCCAACAGTCTGAAAAACAAAAGGGAAATTTTAATGTTGAACTCTTACTGTATGCTGCTTATGCACTACTTCTCTGCATTTCTTTAAGAAAACATTTCAGTCACTCTTCCCATTTTCTCCCTCCCCTGCTTGTCCCCATCGCTCTCTACGCTGCTTCATCCTCTCTCTTTCACAGCAGCAGTTTTTTTTTTCTCTTCTTCATTCCCTCTGCCTATCTCCATCCCTGTTCTCTGTCCTTCTGCATTCTTCTTTATGTCTCTTATCATCTTCCTTCCTCTTTCGCTGTGCACGCAGCCCTCCTATCTCAGAGGAGTGTGTTTTCCACTGGCGTGTTACGCTGAGTCATGTCACATGCGTGTTTGGACATGCCGAGGTGGAGTGTTAATGTGATGTTGACATATGCACGCCTTGCTGCTCTGCAGCGGGCAGGGGCAAAGAGGAGGGTATGGTGCAGAGTGAAAGGGAGAGGTTAACTGAGGGCAGGGGAAGACAAGAAGGTATAAGAATGAGAACAAGCTCTAACAGAGCTGTGGGGCACGAAAGAGTAGTCTCGAGTGTGACTGCCGTTATTATTATTGATTATGAAAATAAGGGGCTTAGTCAGGAGCATATGTTGTATGTCTGCAAGAGTCTAAGGAGAGGTGATAGTGTTATCTGAGCTCTCACACATGCAGCTGCACCCAGCATGCTTCAAGAATGTTTCAGTTTAATTCGAAATGGAGTCAAAGTTGATTTTTTTTTTTTTTAATCTTTAATCACAAGAGACTGGGATGAAATATTTCAATTTTTTGCATGTTGGACACTGTGTAGTTCAACATCAAGGTCTTCCCTGACCCATCTGGGAAGAAATCTATAGAAGTGCTGGAAACGTACACAGACAGCAAGGTTGTGTATGTGAAAGGGATTACAGTGAATGATCCAGAGATTGGGCTGTAGAAGTTACGGCAGGACTATGGAGGGCGAGCAAGAATGCTGACACGATCAGATGGACACATTATCTTTTTGACCACAACTAACCCTAGTCGTTTTTTTGCTGTTGTAGACACCCATATCCTTATCTCGTGCTGCCTCTTGTGTCTGGCCTTCTAGCACTGGAAGGACTGCAAGATGAGATGCAGAAAGTGACTTCTCACTAGTTCTTCCTGTGGCTTGGATTGATGAGTCAATTCTGCAAATTTTCTAATTCCAATCCACTCTTCACTGTAATTGCACTATGCTATATTTTCAAAGAACTGGATCAATTCAGTGTCAAAGATCACGAGATCTGTGGATTTTAGGTGAATCAATATTCTGTCTTTGCACCATCTCCTCTTCATCTCAAGCCGTGGCTTTTAAATCTTCCACTGTGTCACTCTACCCTTTCCTCTTCTCTGTGATCAGTCCATCTCCTTTATCTGCACCAGTGTCATTGAACCACGTGAGATAGTGGTGGGAGAAGTGCGGCTCCCCAGCACCAAAGTGACTATCATTTTCAGCTATGCATGTGTATCTGACAGTGTATCAGCATGCGGCTTCAGCTCACATATTATACAGCTCCTCGCAGCCTCCGAGATGTTTACAGGGGTCGATAATGTCATCAGTGATAAAGGAAACACGGCCAGTGCTTCCCCCCCACCCCTTCACTGTCACCCTTAGTGCAGCTGATATCACCCTACCTGTAATCACCCGGGGAGATTAGCGTTGTTCTACAATTTTACCTGTTAATCACCTGTAATGTTACACTAGAGAGAGCCTGGGTGGGATAATGTGCTGCTGTAGATGATAAAGATTTAAAAGATGTAGAAGGATGGAGAGGGGCAACATTGAGAGCCAAGGATGTTGTGCAGGTTGAAATGGGTGACCTCTTCCTTCTCCATTTCTGTCCAACTCAGATTTTCTTTTTTATTAAAGGAAGATCCAGCTTTATTACATCTTGGCTATATTGACGTTGTTTTGGCCATCATTTCTATTAGTTCTAATAACGCTATAGTAATGTCTGAGATGTTGTTGACAACTTGTGTTTCTTGCTTCATCTTCCCTCTGTCTGGTGATGAACACACGCAATGAAAAGACAAAAACCTAACAAAGTGTTAGTCCATCTCTCAACGCTTTCTGACTTCCACTGGTTCCTACTGAAGACGTAAACCTTTAAAAGTGGCTCGCAAATGTATACTTAAATTAGTTTTTAATAGTTTTTAGCAAACATTGCACATACATGGGCAAATAGTACATTTGATGGATACTATTTCCAGCTGCGGACGTGTACACATTTAGTTGTTATGGATTCTAGCATGAACATTTGAAGATTCTTTTGTGGTGAGCAATAAATATTCCACATAAAGCCAGCTAAAGGACCATTTGGACTAAACACACACCCGTTACTATTCCATCTGTGCAGCCCCTGTAGCCTCTGGATTTGGCTTAGCTGCTATACAGAAAATACTTTTTAGAAGAATCAATTCATTGTTGGTTGTGGCCTTTACATGGGATTTGTAGACAATGAGACAAATTTTCACCAAACATATTCTTTAACTTGGTGAGTAAATTCTAAAAATTACCAGAAGGAATGACAAAACTACAAAAAGAAGGCCCAGGTTGTATGAAAGCCAAAGCAACCTGGATTTGACCCATGTTAAAATGCAGCTTACCGACAAACACGCACATAATAGTTTTGTTTTTCTTGGCAGATTGAACTCAGCTAGATATTGTTGCTAAACAGCAGAGATCTGGGGTGAAGTGCATAGAGAGAAGAATTGTTTCCACTCACTGCTGTGTTTTACTGGTGTAACATATGGCATGTTTTGGTTAAGAAAGATGGCTTTGAAGGCCAGAGGGTGATTTTAAGCCTTTCTGCCTTGAAATTGAAAAGTGAGTTTGGCTCAGGATCGGACAGTGAAGCGTGTTGATCTGTTTCTGGTCGCCACGGGAGACTGTGAATAATACATGGTTAAAAGCAGAGCACACCCATTCTCATCTCTACGCTGCTAAACACACTTCTCTCTCTCTCTCTCTCTCCGTCTTTCTTACTTCTGCGCTGCCTGACTGTGTTTTTGTAGTTAAAAGTTTTAGTTAGAAATGTAGATATAGCCTAGTTATGCATTTGACGGTGACTGACAAAGTTATATTCTGTGCATTTACACTAATGCAGAAATCAATCTTCTTATTGTGCTTCCGCTCTCACACGTTAATGTGCATATGTGAATGTGTGTTTTGTTTATGACTATGTATGTGTGTGTGTGTGTCATGCAGACTGGTAGCATCTCTTCTTTCCATTTCCCCCCCTCCCATATTCAGGAAGTGGACTAATGGCATTTGAGAGGATGGAGGGAGCGGGAAAGAGGGAGAGAGGGAGGAGGGAAGGAGTTCCTTCCTGTGTGGTGTGTCATTTGTAGATCCTGTTGTACTGTGTGTGGCCTTGAGACTCAGTGGTAACCCTTCCACATGCCACCACTGCCCCTCCACCCAAAAGCTCTCCAGAGACAGCCGGCATACAGAATGAGGGACGTTTTTATTTCTTTTACACTCTGTTTCACTCTCACTGTCATTTTTCACTGTAATCAAATCCCCAAAGAAAATATGTTCACTCCAATCTCTGGTCAAAGTTCTGCCATTGTCGTAATACTAAAAATGACAACTTAAACAATCAGCTGATTAGTCAATTACCAACTTTTTAGATAATGGATTTATCGTTTAAGTAATTCTTATTCATTAAAAATACCAAACATCCGCTGGTTCCAGCATCTTAACTGTGAGGATTTTCTTATATCAAAGCAAATTGAATATCTTTGGGTTATGGAGTGTTGATCATACAAAGCAAGAAATGTGAAGGCTTCCCCTCTGGCTAACAAGCATCATTTCTTAACAGTTTTCTGACATTTTAAGACAAAAGAGCAAAGAATGAATCAATTAATAGAGAAAATAGTGCTACTTAACAATGAAAATAATTGTTAGTTGCGGCTCTATTAAATATTTTGACAGAGAAGTAGTTTAAAGGATTGGTCTGGTGTAGTCTGCTGTATAATTTTCATAGCAACTATTAAATAACCAAAACCAGTAATGAATTAGTATGTCTCCTAATACTTTTAGACTTTGCTATCCTGTCTGTGGTTCACCAAGCACCAAGCCCATTCATTCCAACTAAAGATATACATCTTTGAAAACTGTTCACAGTTCTATAGTTTCATTTATAAATTCAAAGTAAAAGGCAAAGTAATTTCATAAATCTGCTGTATGTTTTCACAAATGCTACTCAAACAGCAAACATAGTGCATTTGTTGGTGACTATTATAAAAATATATATATACAGCTCTGTAAAAAATTAAGAGACCACTCCAAATTAACTAATTATAAATAGTAAAACCAGAGCTCTGATCATTTTGCAGTGGTCTCTTAAGTTTTTCCAGAGCTGTATATTTAAATGCACATTTGGTTGGCTGGTGATCATTTACTGCAGCAGGGCAGTGTAGGTAGGAGTAATTCAAAAGTAACCACAGTGCCCATAATGAAGGAACATGTCACCAAATGGAACAATGCGGCTCATTTGTCTGTATCTAATAGTTTTTGGACATAATGGAGGAAGGAGGCTTTGTCTGCACTAACATCAGTAAAGATATAAAATATCACCACCTACATTATCCTTTACGTCTGCTTCCAGATGTGGGATAGAAAATGCACTGCTGTGGGGTGGTGTATGAATACAACAAAATGAGACAAAGCTGATTCGTGAGACGCAGATTGTGCCTGTGAGAGACAGAGAGGTGGAGAAAGCAGACAACGGCAGATGCAGGATGAGACAGCGAGACAGAGAGAGAGAGAGACAGACACATACAGCCTTTTGAGATTCCACTCACGAATCTCTGAGTCTCTCAGTCTCTGAAGTATTGAATGAAAATGACTCCCCACCTTCACACACATGCACACAGAAAGTATGCATGCATTACGCACACACATTAGCGGAGAACACAATCGGTAAACATATAGGGATGAAAGAGTTTGTGAGTTATCTCATTAAGTATTACTGAGCCCTTTAGTCTGATGGGATTAGTGTACTGTGAATGTAGTACAGAGAACGTCTGATTAGATTGTAAAGTAGAAACCTGTAAACCACATTTCAATGTATACCATTCCTTCACCAGTTTTTTGTTTCTTTTCTACAGGAAAGCGCCGCATGTTTCGATCACTTTACATAAAGTGTTTTAAATCTGCAATCTACACGGGTTTCTTTTGTTTTGTTTTGTCCACAGTTAGTCAACTCTCATTTCAGCACTCAATACGCAGTCTTGAAAGCAGATAAGATAAAACAATGTCGTCGTATGTCAGTAAAGTGCGTCATATAGAGAAATTGTTCACATTGCCACAGTGTGTGTAGCCAGAGAAGTGACCGAGGTCGTCATACTGTTTTCGTCCTGTGCTCGGATAACTTGACCCCAAACGCGAACGCAAAGTCCTTGTGATGTTGACGTATGACACATTTATGGCAAATTCTGACCATCTTTCTTTGTGTGTTTTTCATTGGCTCTCACAAACAAAACCATAACTATGCGGTCCACATGGTTAAAAGAGACTCATGCCTTTATCCGTTTTTAAATCCTGAACATCCTGAAGTATTTTTGTGCATACTTTTTTAGGCACTGATCTCCTTTTTTGACACTGTGGGTACTTGTGCGCTTTAGTGCACGTTCGGCGGTGTTTTAGTACACAGTACTGTATGCCTTGTTGTATGTCTGGTATAGTGTATAGTAGTGTTCTCCTGGAGGGGAGTGGTTTGAATAATTTATGCAACAAATGAGTTTGCCAGGAGATGCAGGTGTTCATCTGAGGACATGCAAGTTCCATTCCACTGTCTCAGGTTTCATCATAAAACACCGGTAACTACGACCGTAAGGATCGTAGTATGCAACAAGCCACAAAGAGCAAATCATTGAACAATCTGATGACTTTGTGAAATCAAGAGGCTTAATGTAATGGCGGGGTTGCTGAATGGACAGATGGATGAATTGATTGTCTTGTTTTCCTAAGAGTCAATCAAGACTCTCGGGGATCTCTGTAAAAAACAAACTGAACCAGAAACAGCTGGTATAAAGGGAGCGGTCAGATAGTTTGGGGAGCTTAGATGGGATGCAAAGGAGGTCTCCTGTTCCTTAAACTGCTTTAACATGACTTATTAAAAGTAATACAGTATAATAGCAACAACAGGAAGGTGTGTGAATCATTTGTGAAGTAATCTGGGCCTCACAATTAATTCACAAATTGAAGTGAATATTATCGGCGGTACTTGACAGTGTTTAAGCTCAGGCAAGAAATGTACAAAGACTACACATAATGAAGTACGCTATGATACAATCAGCCCGGCGTCTCATTGTTCCTCTCTCTCTCTCGGCCTCGTCAGAAAGTGTAAACACTGATGTGTGAGAAGTGTAAATGATGGACTCATTAACAGTGTGTAACAATGTGTGTGTGTGCGTTTGTTGTTCGCAAAGGTTAAGTGCTGGAATATGTCGAGCTTGGCCGTGGATCAGTATTTAAACAGAACTGGTTTACAGGAATTAATTGAGTTCAGAGTAATTTACAGTAGTGTAAGAATGACAGCCAACAGTAAACATTAACGTCCTGGTCACTATGCTGTTGTAGCTAATTTGAGCTAATTGCATCACATTGATGATGTGCTCACATTACATTAGGTGGAGGCCTGCAATCTCACTGTCAACACAATTACACAACAGCCATGAGCAACTGCATCGCATTTGAATGGGGGAGTATATACAGTAAAGGTCTTAGCACATCGGCATGTTTAATTGAACAGTTACTGACGGTTATCTGAGTAATACTAAGTCATTACCAATGGAACAAACATTAAATGTTGCTCAAATAATTCTCAAACGTTATCTTTATCAGCAGATAAAGGTAATTAGCAAAACCGAGTGAGCCTGGAGCATTTTTTTTATAGCAAAATAAACACCAACACTTCTCAGTCTCTACAGATTCAAGGTCTTATGAGTCTACAAATCCTTAAGCTTTATCGACTGTTTTCTACCGACTCTGTCAATGAGCTCTAATAATGTTATCATACCCAATCAGTATAATTGAACTTACTTAATAGATTCTTTTTTCAGTGCTTGAGTACAGCTTTCAGGCCTTATGTGTTCCGTGTAGTTCAACTTGTACAGTGACTCTTACTATACTATAGTATTTTACGATACTGCATTTTTTGAACCAGTATAATATAATCTATATATAATCAGGTAATAAAATTTGGGCTGATAATAAGTTTTTACATAAACATATAACACGGACAAGCATTTTTCAGAATCCCTGAATTTAGTTTATTTAAAGAATTGTGATCTTGATGTAGTTACAGCACTGTACAGTTGAAGAATAAACTTGCCAGTGCTCTCTGGTGGACAAACTATGTAACTGCAATAAAGTTTCTGAATGACCTCAAACATTTTTGGCATTTCTGCACTGCAATTTCTTGTTTCTTGTTACTAGTCAACCAACATAAAGGCAGATGTTGAATGAATGTTAATGTCAAAATTGACTTTTGATTATTGAAGCAATGCAGACTTAATGGAATAGTTGTCACGCATCTTGCCAAGAAATAATCGGGCATATTAACTCCTGTAATAGTGTAACCTCTCATTCTCACACCTTGTTTATTGCATGTATTAAACAAATGAGATACAACTTGTTAATTATTGAACTTTAGAGGGGTTGTTGGCAGATTTTGTTAACTTTTGGACAGAGCCAGGCTAGCTGTTTCCCCCTGATTTCAGTCTTTGTGCTAAGCTAAGCTAACTGACTGCTGACTCGGTGGCTTCATATTAACTGTACAGACATGAGAGGTAACACCAGTCTTCTCATCCAACTCTCAGCATGAAAGCAAATAAGCCTATTTTACAAAATGTCTATCCCTATAAATAATCTCAAATCAGATCTCAAACTAGTACCAGAGCTGATGCTGTATGAATTTTACACAAACATCACTATGTAAACCATGCGAGTCCACCAGCTTAGTGCTTCTCAGGAACAAATTAGAAAAAGATTCACAGCCTCTCTTCTCAAGGCTTGAATCTGTCTCAGTGGGATTTGTTATGATTTTCTAATGTCATTTGAGTCAATTAGATTTGTCATAATCAAGAGAGCCTGTCAGTAGAAGAGGAGGAGATAGCGCTGGCAACAGCACTAACGCCTTTTTTTACTTTTCCATAGAAGGAGGGTAGTGCTGGTTTTGGGGCAGGGATATATTCTCGCTGGTTGTATTTATTTATTTATTTCCTTGTTGCTGTATTTGGAAAATGCTGCTTTGTCAGCAGGTCAGGTAGATTTTTTATTTTTTTTCCCCTCCTCCAGTTTTTCTTTTCCTGCACAAACAAACATTAAGTGCACTCACACACTCACTGCCACATACACACGCACAGATATGCACACTCATAATCTCTGCTTTGTCCTCTTTTCTCCTCTTTCCCTCCCTCTCTCTCTCTCTCTCGCTCTCTGGCAAACTCTGCAGACCTCCAGGCTGCCATGGAGTAAAGGCATTCTGGTTAATCCAGGGTGCGAGAAGGAAGAAAGGGAGAGGAAGGGGGAGGGGGGGGGAGCTCTCACGCAATCCCAACACACACATTTGATGGTTTCCATGATGTTGTACACTCAAACAAACACACAAACAAACCAAATCCAGTCTCTCACCATTGAACCATGGAGATACAGTATCCATCTGCGTCCATCTGCACATTCATCTGCTGAGACATAAACAGAACTTTAACGATTGGGAGACATGACGGAGAATGAGGGAATAGCGAGGATTGTGGGGTGGTGAAGAGGAGGATACAGAAATGTCGTCAGTCTGCTTTTATCTCAGCTCTGATTAAACCGTGTTCCTGTCTGACCTAAAAAGTCAGCTGGGGGAAACTTCAGAGGCTCTGGGTGAATTTCACTGGAGCTCTTTACACCCAGCCGATGCCTTCAGAGAGGAAGAGATCAGACAAATGGAACAGAGAGTGGGCAGATACTGAAAAAGAAATACACACAGACACAGGCATGCCAGCTTTGTGTGCTCATTGTTCACACATTATCATATGGATGTAGACTCTCCCACTCTGCATGTTGTCTGGTCTGTAAACCTAAAAAGGATGAGGAAGAGGCCAGTGCTGGGTGGCAACTGTGGGTTAGTAAGTAGTACAATGCCACAGGAAGCAAACAGAGGCTGTGCTGAAATGTGCCTGCGCCGCCTGTCTGGTATAAAAATAAACCTGGGCCAGCATGGTGGGGGCATCTGCAGAAACAGGAAATGTCCCACTAAGGGAGAGACAACAAGTGAGACATGGGGAGGACCCTTGGATGTCGTTTTTGTTTGTTGGTGTTTAAATAGTTTAGCGTTAGTAAAAACAGCAATATTGCTGAATAAAAATACTCCATTACAAGCAAAAGGCCTGCATTGAAGATTTCACTGACGTAAAAGAATTTTTAGGAAAATGCAGTTAAAGTAAAAGGACAGTACTCATAATGCAGAAAAACTGCCCCTGTGGGTGTTATATTAGTATATATTATATTAGTGGATCATTTTTACTGATGCATTGAAAGTGTAAGTAGCTTTTTAGTGTTGTTTGAGTTACAGCTGATTTGATATTCTGTTGGTAGTTTAATCCTAAACGCCGCATCATATTTTATAATCTCATTTTATATTGTACATAAAATCTTAATATCCAGAGTGACTAAGCTATCAAGTAAATGTAGTGGAGTAAAATTTACAAAATATTCCTCTGAACTGTAAGTAGAATGAAATGGAAACAAAATGTTTACCTCAAAATACAGTACTTGGCTAAATGTACTTTGCTAGATTCCACCATTACTGAGCAAAGAAGTGTCTGCAAATGAGTTCGAGTTGTGATTTTTACTCTGTTTCTTTGTGTGTATTTGCATGTGTGTGTATCTTTCAGAGTGCCGCAGCAGCTCCAAGCCCCATCCTTGGGAACCTTCCCCCAGGAGAGGGCATGCCAGTGGGGCCAGTCCCTCCAGGATTCTTTCAGGTATTTGGTGTATACTACTTATACATACAGTATTAAATATATACAGTGTGTATGTTTTTAATTCATGAAGCTGTTTCTCACAGAACATGCATAGTAATAACATTCAGTACCTTTTGCATGCATATCAGCTTAATCTGTGTGTGTGTGTTGTGGGGGAGGGAGGGGGGGGACATGGCACTGGGTGTTTCTCAAAATGGAGAGAAATAAATCTCTCGCAAACAAAAAGTCACAGATGGAGCTTCGCCCCAGAGCCCCTCTGTTCTCCATCAGAAGGACTCTGCTAGTTGTACATTGATTAACTGTCATTATCAGTCAAACTCAGACGCTCACATCTGACACACAGATCAATAGCCTTCATAGGCATTTCTCAGCCCCGCTGGAAAAAAAACTCAAACTTGAGCCCGAACAGCCTTTTCCATCTCCTTCTGAAAATCAGCTGTTGTTTGAAGACAAGGTCTTGTCAAAACCTATTGGTTAAAGAAGCACAACAATTACCAGATTGGGAGTTCTTCAGTCAGGTTCCATAAAACTATTTGCATTTGGAATAGATTAGAGAATATCACAGAATGCTCTGCTGAATTTTTAACTGAATTATATTGGCAAAATAAATGTGTATCGCAGGCAATGCACACCCACGCCTAGATATATTCACATAGCTTGCTATCAGCATCGCTCCTTTATTCATTCATTCATTGAATTAATTTAGTAACTCTCTATGTTAAGTTGTTTACACTTATTTGTTCATGCATGTATGAAAACAAGATTTTAAATCATTATTGTACTTAAATAGACCTAAAATACTGTAGGTGTTTTCCTTTGATGGATCTTCAGCACAGCTGAGGGTTAGTTAAAGAAAAGACCCTGATCAAAACAAATGGACCATTGCTCTCTAGTGGCTAGTTATTGTATTGCTTCTCCAAAAATGCAGACTGGCTTTGCTGACCACAGTGGCATCAGTTCAGCAGACATAGCAACAGCATTGCTACTGTCTGTGGTGAGGACAAGTGAAAACCCACTCACAGCTGCAAAAGAGCTTCTCACACATGCTGCCAAACTGCACGCAGTTAACACATGCGCTCATTATTAACAAGCCTCATCTTTTATTCTCTCGTTCTTTTTCCATAAATCCAATCCAATGAAAATGCGGTCGGCTTCCCGACTCTGCTGTCATGGAACTGTTGCGAAAGGAAAATGAGCCCAAAACGCAACAGAAGACATACGCAGTAGTTCTGGTTGGTTTCCTGTTTTGGAGAGTGACAAAATTCCCATAGTTTGCACACCACCGAAAATGTTTCTTTCAATTTTCCAATTGCTATGTTTTAAGACATTTAACATTAAAATCACCTGTCTTAAGTACTGATATGTTACAGTCTTAACTGGGCAATTTTTTAAAGACTTGCTTCACTGCAGCACCCCTGAGCGTGTCGTGCATGTTACTGTGTGCACAGTTTTGATGACCATGAGTAATTCAACACACATTGATGCTGGGTTTTTTTCAGCCATTTATGTCACCTCGATACCCTGGAGGACCCAGACCACCCCTCAGATTACCCAATCAGGTAAGAGCCACACTGACACCTGCAGGTAGCAGACAGAATTGTGCATAGTAGAAATGGACAGTGTGTGACAGTGATGATTCTGTTGGTGATACGCTTCCCTCTGTAGGGACTTGGAGGAGTCCCAGGTGGCCAGCCTATGTTACCCAGTGGAATGGACCCTACAAGACAGCAAGGTACTCAGACACACTGGTATGCAATGGACCCTACAAGACAGCAAGGTACTCAGACACACTGGTATGCACAAACACAGGCATAAGATATTATGGCACATGTGCTCAGTCAGCACCCTGTTCATTAGCATTATTTTATCTTCATTTTAAGCAAACAAGTGTTTTCTGTGGTGCCACTTCCTGATAGAGCTTTTGCTATGGAACCTTTGCTATGAAGCTTTTGCTATACTGTTAACAAGTATAAGACTCTACGGCCGTGTTAGCAGTTCTGTAACGCTGCTCTGACCTAAATGCGTTGGCATGCTAACATGCTCACAATGACATTGCTGACTTTTAGCATGTTTTGTTCACTGTCTTATTTGTTAATTAGCACTAAACTCAAAGTAAAGCTCAGAATAATGGGAATGTCTTTAGTTTGCAGGTATTTGGTCATAAATCAAAGTGTTGGGCAAATCTTCAAGATTTTGACCTGATGATGGCACTAAATTAAAAGTTGAGGAACCAGAAAAATTATTTCAGTTCATGCTTTGGGGAACATGAATGTCTGTACCAAATTAGTGTCAATCCATCTAGTAAATGTTGAGATATTTCACTCAAAATCACAAATGTCAACCTTATTGTGGCACTAGAGGAACAGTCAGGGAATCACCTAAGCCAGTAGGATTCATCATCTGGGGACCATGAAACCAAAATTTCATGGCAATGCATTAAAAAATTGTTGAGATACTTAATTCAGGACCAAAGTTGTGGACCGGTTGACATTGATACAGAGGAGTGATCCCTCTCCCAGGGCAGACAGGCAATAGATGTCGTGTAATGAAAAAATGTACCCCAGTTTGACTTGTCCTGAATACACTGGAACAAACTGATGGCTGGTTGTAGTTTGACTGTTTCTCTGTGTTTCAGGACATCCAAATATGGGAGGGCCAATGCAGCGGATGACTCCACCCAGAGGCATGGTACCACTAGGGCCCCAGGTATGGGACCAGATGATCTGTAGGAATATTTACAAAGCCATGGTTCTGATAGTTCAAGTCTTATACACACACTGAAGGTATTTTGGTGTCTTTTTTCTTTCTCTCAGAGTTATGGAGGTGGAATGAGACCACCACTGAATGCCCTGGTTGGTCCTGGGATGCCTGGCATGAACATGTGGGTGATATCAACATAATGTAATATACACACACACACACACACACACAATGTAAATGTAAATGACCTCCCCCTATATCCCCCCCCAAACATCCTTATTCTCTCTCTACAGTAGTCGCAGCCAGCCATTTTCATTATGTAGCTTTTAATTAACTTTACTGTATGTTCTTGGATCTAAGAGGTCTGGAAGTAAAGCTAGAAGCTCTTTACTTTGTCTTCTTTTTTGTCTTTTGGGGGTTTTTTTTTACTTGTTGTTCCCATAAACCTCTCTCGGGCAACAGAATAACTTGTTGTTGCCAACTCTTCCCAAATAAATTGAAAACAAAAAAGCTTGCCAAAAGCAGAAAACTTAAGTATGTGTTTGTGTGTGTGTACATTTCAGGGGACCTGGGGGGAGACCCTGGCCTAATCCTCCAAACTCCAATTCGGTAAGTGCTTTTAGCAAAGACACCGAACAGAAAGTTTAAAAGTTATTTCATTTGTTTCATGATATTGTTTTGCATTTTTGTAGACCCCTTACTCTTCTGCATCTCCAGGAAGTTATGTGGTATGTATCTTTGAATTTAAACTGTTGCTGTACAGGCTGTAATTCATTAGTTCATGAATGAATCTTATGGAAAACAAAACTGTCATTTCAGGGTCCTCCAGGAGGAGGGGGGCCACCTGGGACCCCAATAATGCCAAGTCCAGCAGGTACGCTCTGTGTACGCTTTGTGTGTGTGTGTGTGTGTGTGTGTGTGTGTGTGTGTGTGTGTGTGTGTGTGTGTGTGTGTGTGTGTGTGTGTGTGTGTGTGTGTGTGTGTGTGTGTGTGT